>JAHWFP010165254.1:147884-184066 GCA_023313725.1 Lithobius niger | reverse complement strand
TTTTTTTTTTTTGCTGAGTCATGCTTCGCACTTGATTCGCCAGTAGGCGCAGAGATCGCCCGCGAGGAGCTTTGGGTATAATTAGAAAGTCCGCCATAATAAATACGCAGGCATGCGCAGTGGGATCGCGAGCACGTTTACAGAACAAATCAAACAAGCTACATTAATCACGAGAGTTCGAATCCGAGTTGTGAAAGTTGTTTTTTTTCTTCTTTCATTCTCATACTAGTGTGTTCCAATAAAGCCAATCGTAAAGGCTGACTTTTTGATAATTTAACGCTTTACCTTCTAATTTCTTATTTATTTAGCTTCTTTTCGGCGTTTCAATTTCACTCTGCTAATGACATCTGGAGAATAAAGTGCAAGGTGTCACGTCATCACCCCGACACGTTGCTGAAACGAGGGACCATTTTTGAAGTGCTGGCTGAGCAGGTAGGAGGAAGAGTTCTTTAATCTGTGGTAAGTCATTTCCATTTCTTTTAACCGCAAAAGTGCAGTTGAAAATTGATTTGAATGATGAGCCATTCAGGAGCAATGTGAAATGGAGCACAAATCGGATTATTTTGTGGAAATGAAGGGAATTCAAATGGTAAAATGCCACTCCTGGAGGCAGAGATATTCCACAAGTTCATACAAACGCAACAATTTTTAATTTTCGAAAGTGCGTGGGCCTTTCTTGGTCACCCATTTGTTCACGAATGGCTGATACTTCAGCATCGGAGCGCGAAACAAGGACAAATGCAAAGAACTCGTGATACACCAAGGGCGGATCTAAGGAAGATCCAAGAAGGGGTTAAAGAGGGGCACTTGCCCCTCCCAAGACCCGAGATTAACAGTAAAACTGAGCAATTGGAAGCACCTTCGATTTTTTTTCCTAACATCATCAGAAAGCCTCTCTCCTTCGCCTCAAGTATAGGGTAACATTGGTTTTTATACTACAAGGTTCTCAACAACCCCAATTCGTTCTCTGAGCCTAGTGTGTCCTCTCCCACTACCCCTCCCCCCCCAAAAAAAAGTGTTAAAAATTATTTACATCGAAGCTGAACAAATAAATAAGGAATTTACTACCATTAAGAAAATTTCTCAAGTTAAGCTTCTTAAAGTTCTTAGTAGCCTGAAAAATCACGTTTTAAGTAATTAAAAAAAAATAATTTAGCTTTTGGTCCCATTTTCAATTTTGTTTGCCCCTTACAAAGAAAAATCCTGGATGAGCCACTCATTTTGTCCCTTAAAATAGCTTTAAAAACTTACGGAACCGTTCGGAAAAGGGGGAAGAGGCGATCCCGAATGGAAGATTGAGGGCTCTTCTTCCCCTTTTCCACCGAAAAAATACTCAAAAAACTTTGATTGGCCCTTGAAAAAGAAAAAGAAAATGAAAAACCTATATTGAAGGAAACTAATTCATAGCAATTTATTTCTTTAAATAAATACAGATGCCCGTAATCCTAGGAATTTATTTTACAACACTACAAGCATTATAAGGAAGCCTCTTTTTCAATCAAACCTATTTACGTTGCCCTTTGGACGTGTATGTCAGGCTGTCTGAGCGGGGAATCGAACCCACGACCTTTGAAACCAAAGGCCGAGGCCCTACCGCATAGCCATACTGACGCGGCCAAAAGGAAACGTCCATATGCAGCATTTAACACGTGCATATGTAAGTCCAAAGGGCAACGTAAATAGATTTGCATCTGTATTTATTTAACTCTTGTTGAGCATTTGGCTTTTCCGTCCTTAATTTTTTTTTCTTTTCTGCCATTTCTTTATTTAATTATTTTTTGGCACGCCTCTGGCCTCTGGCACCAGTGCCGCAGCTAGACTTTTTCAAAGAGGAGGGGGTGGGGGTGCAAGAATAAAATGTTGGGCCCCAAAAGACTAAAAAATTTGGGTGTAAGGTTGTGACCCGTTTTTCAGTAGTTCTATTTACAAATTTGGGCCCCCTGCTTTGAATTTAGCCCCCCCCCCCGTCGATTCCTATGACTACTTCCATATGTTGTTCAAAGGAATCAAGAATTACGATGCAAAAGAAAGAAGAACTTCAAGCCCTTTTTGTCTCTAAACGAGAAGGCGTGCAGGAAGCTGGCACACTGCATTCCCGAATCGCTCCGTGTTATAGTCACACCATTCATGCAACAAACCTGCTGACATTTACGCTTTTTTTTTATTCATCACCTCTGATGTAGAGGATAAAATCACGTTGATTGCGGTCGTTAACATACATCCGTTCAATACAAAATAAGCGCTACGAAGTACGTATTTGGAAATGGTACGCGGCCGATTTGCAAGGGACTGTCTGCAAACAATTGGTGCACTCCTATTCACACAACGACCGGATGCACCCTTGTCACTTCGTTGTCAGCACTACTACACTGGTCAATTGCTTATCTAGACACACGCTAATGTAACGCCGGCAAAGTTAAAGAGACTACATCGTGCAGCCGTAGATGGCCCGATTGTGTTAGATGTTTAAGGATTTTGTTACGTTGTTGGTGTAAAAAGGAGGTTCGCTGGCAGCTGAAATTTTACAAGTCTCACGCAAAGAAAGAAAAAAACTATTAAGCTGTCAATGCAGGATAATCCTCGAACGTTGTTTTGTGATTTTGCATAACTCTGATGTTATATTAATGCTCGCCCACCAAATCCAGAAATTCCTTGCGAATCATCACTACTGTGATGGGAATGAATTACGTGAAAGTTAAGGGCATGCTGACTTAAATGGAGACTGGGAGAAGTTGAGGGAAAAGAATTAGTCGTTAACTAGACGAAATCCGTTCTCCCAACGGGTGTACAAACGTGTGGTTTTGTCTGTTATGTGTATGTCTATGCGTCATTCCAGTCAGTTTCTTTAATCATAATTTTGCACATACCAGTTAATAAGCACTGATTTTTGTTTGCTTTGCTCGCTCAATCAGCGCATCTCTCTTACCCCTGATAAACCGATAAGTAAAAACAAGATTACGTCGGATGCACCATAATTAGGATTGAGGAAAATGGAAGAGGAAACAAATCAACATTGGTTTCGAGCTTTGCAATAGTTGTCATGTTAATACAAGGGATTTCATTGTTGTGTTCAGATATATTCGACTGACTCCCTGGTCTTGGTGTTGGGAGGTGCTGCCACTCCTGAGTAGCCAGGATCTGCCAGTGGCAAGCAGGGAATGCGTCCTTCCACAGGGAGGTGTGGGAGGGGGGTGCAGGAGTGTTTGTGTCTGGAGTCCGTCAGGAGTACAGTTGCTTTCTCACGCATCTTCCGTCGGCCTTCATTGGTGAGCTAGTGGCAATCTCGATTGCTCTGGATGTTGGTCTGGATCTTCAGCTGCGACAGTTTCGGATCCTTTCTGCCTCGGCAGCGGGGATTCGGTTTCTCCAGGCGGCGTTGAGAATGTCAGATGTGAGTCACCCACTGGTGGTCGAGATAGGTCTTAAACTGGTGAGTGCCCTCCAGTGTGGGATCAGTGTGACTGTGCACTGGGTGCCTGGACACTCGCGACACTTCGGGAAGGAAGTGGCGGACTATCTGGCCAGGTGTGGTTTTGAGGAAAGACATAACGTTGTGACGTTTCCAGTCACCCCTAGAGACCTCCTTCCAGTTCAGCAGAGTATTTCTGCTAGAACTGGCAGGACGAGTGGGATGACAGTCGGGTAGGACGAACCCTCTATGGTATTCATCCAGGGATAACAAGACCACGTGATCTTGACGATGTTTCCAGAAAGGACGCAGCCGTACTATCGAGGCTGAGGACAGGGCACATCATACTTAGAGCGCAGGCATTTAGACTGGGTTGCAGTGAAACGACGATATGTGGTTGTAGGACAGAGACCGAGACAGTGGAGCATTTTCTCCTTATCTGTCACCGCTGGGCGGGCTACCGAGTTCAAGTTCTGGCAGGTTGGGACGCAGACTTGGGGGGAATTCTTGGCATCTCCCCGTACAATGCCAAGGCTAAGTCGACTCTACATCAAGTGTTGAACTTCTGTCAGTTAACTGGGAGACTTAGCTGACTATAAGTGCTTCTCTGTGTTTAGTGCCCTGTCTAGCGTAGAGTTAGGTTAGGTTAAGTTTAGAATGAGCGAACGATGTAAGGTTAGTAGGCTCACGTAGTGAATAAATTCAAATTCAAATTCAATTCGACTGACATGTATTGTTAAGCGTGATTATTACAGTATCGACAATGTTACACTGTTGTGTTGATGCAGAGTGTGCACTGTGCAACATGCGGAAAGGCTCTGAGCGAATGGTTGTTAAGCGCCTTGACTGGCACTTGGAGTTCCACGATTGTCTGGCCCCGGTCCAGTTTGGCTACAGGACTAACAGGACTGCCCAGGATGCTATTCGTTATTTTCTGTCTGGCATCCATGAAGCATGGTTGCATGGCCAAGTTGTCGTAGCAGTGTTCTTAGACATCAAGGCTGCATACAACACAATCAGTGTGGACTGGGTTCAGTATAATCTTGCCAAAATAAATGTTGGCCCAAGGCTTATAAGGGTCATCCCTGCTCTTCTGGGTGAGCGGCGGTTCTCGACCAGGGTGAATGGATTTTTGTCTCGTAACGCGAGCTTCAGTCGGGTTTCCCGCAAGGGAGTCGTTTGAGCCCAACCCTGTTTGCTGTGGTAGTTAATGAAGTTCTGTTGTAGATAGGTCACTCGTCGAATGCAGTCTGCTATGCAGATGATATTGCCTTGTGGTTTGCTGGAGATGACATCACTCGGTACCTTCCTAAACGACCAAACAGAGTGAACCAAATGCACCATTATTGATGCGTGTTGATGCAGCTTGATTGACGTCAACATCGTCAGCGATGAATCTGTTTCGTCAAAACTGTTTCCTCGTGCATGCTCAAACCTCCACCCCAGCAAACCACTCCCTGAGATGGTTCGCAATTTGGCATTGCTCTCGCCTGGTCACATCTATTAGCCAATCCTGGTCAAATCCATTAGCCAGGTCAGGTCGCGGTGAAGGTATGACGTATAGAATACTCTGCTGTGCTTATTGTGCACTATTGTAGTTTAGGAAGGTGCTGACGGCTGACGCAACATCACTGCGAACGCGCGCCGTTAAGTTTGGAGCCAAACTGTATCTAAAAGTGGTGCTTTCTGTTCGCTCTGTTTGGTAGTTTAGGAAGGTACTGCATGTATGTTGTCAGTGTGCGCAAAATGTGATGGCCAGCGTCTCTTCTTGACTTTCGGAGAGAGGCTTGTGTCTCGCCCCGGCCAAGACTGAGCTTGTAGTTTTCTGTCAGTCTGTCAAGAGAGGGATGACTCCAGTCTCAATACGTGTTGGCATGACTGTTGTCGTTCAATCGCATGTTGTTAAGTACCTTGGCGTGAAACTAGATGATCGCCTGGAGTGGGTGCCTCACACCAATTGGCTTAAGGATAGGATCCGTGCTCGAACGTCAGTTCTGAAGCAGCTTGTGAGAATCGATGGTGTGACCAGGGACTCGTTGATGGTAGTCTACAGATCATTCATACGGTCTTTGTTAGATTACCATCTACCCTTCCTGTCCCCTTATCTGTGTCACATACGCTCTCTGCAGTGTCCTGTGAATGACTGCCTTCAATTTGTTTCTGGCTGTCTTGTGTCCACTCCAGTGCATGCTCTGTGGATTGAATGCTGTGAACTGCCACTGCATCTTAGGGGTAAGGAATTGTTGACTGTTCTTTGTGTTCGGAACATCAGCAGGGGCAAGGAAGACCCTGTGAGACGTGTCATTGTAGATTACTGCAGTTTAGGCCCTGTGGCTCGGTCGGTACTCGGTTCCCCGGGACTAGGAGCAACCCTTTTGTTGAATATGCCCTTTTGTTGCTCTCCCCAAGGCGTTGCTGTTGTACGTCCCTTTGGTCCATGGGCCTGGTGTTCGGGCGCGGTTGCTATCCTGGTCCGACCAGCTGTACAGGGAAGGGATAGTACCCTGTTTTGTAAGGTGTTCTGTGATGCTTCCTTTATCAGAGAGTCCTGGGAAGGTGGCGTAGCGGTTTCTATCCCGACATTGAAGGTTTTCGGAGTTTCAAGCTGGTCTTTGTATCGTCACGCACGGAGTGTGAGCTGTGTGCGATTTCTGCAGCCCTGGATGAGGTTCTTGATCTAGCGCTTCCTGCAGTCAAGGTCTACTCATATTCCAAGTCGGCTATAGCTATTCTTCGATGGGCTCTGGTGGCGATGGAACTCGTTGACCTCCTTGTTCTTTCAATTTGCAAGAAACTATGGGCGGCTCTCATGCCTGGTTTAATCACCTTGCAGTGGGTTCGCAGGCATGCTAGCTTAGCAGGTAACGAGCAAGCAGATGGCCGGGCTAAACAGGCAATGTGCTCCAAGGGTGAAGTCCTCTGTCTGGTTCTGTCCCCGAGGTCTAGGAGCCCTATGATTGCAGCCTGGTTCTTCTAACAGTGCTCTAAAGAGTGGCGTGAGGCTTCTACAGGATGCAGCCTATATCGCTTACAGCCTGTGTGCTGTCGGTCCTCCGTTTTGGATTCCTTTGTTCAGTCGGACGCAGGGACCCTGTCACGACTTCGCACGGAGCACACCTTTCTTCGGGCCCACAATATCCTTTGGGGAGGAGCAGTATCGACAATGCATCTCTGGGTAGGCAGACTGAAGTGAGCCATCTGTGCTCAAGGTTTGCTGAAGTATGGTTGGTTGGAAAAGTATCGACACTTCACCTCTGGGGAAGGCAGTGAAGGGAGCCATTCCGTGCTCAAGGTTTACTGAGGTATGGTTGGTAGGAGGAGCAGTATCAACAATACATCTCTGGGGAAGGCAGATCGTAGTGAGCCATCTTGAGCTTAAGGCTTGATGACGTATGGTTGGTAGGAGGAGCAATATCGACAATGCTCCTCTGGAGACGACAGATTGAAGTGAGCCATCCTGTGCTCAAGGCTTGATGTTTGGTTTAATGTAATGGAATGTTATGTAATAATGTTTGGTTGGCAGGAGGAGCAATATCGACAATGCACCTCAGGAGAAGGCAGATTGAAGTTAGCCATCCTGTGCTCAAGGTCTGTTGAGGTATGATTGGTAGTTGGAGCAGTATCCATAATGCAGCTCTGGGGAAGACGGATTGAAGAGGTGTGGTTGGTAGGAGGAGCAGTGTCGACAATGCACCTCTGGAGAAGGCAGATTGAAGTGAGCCGTTTGTGCTACAGGCGAGCATAAATCCTATGCCATTGAGGTGTGGATGGTAGGAAGAGCTTGTGCAGTAATGCTTTGTAGGTGATCCCTACAAACCCAAATGCAAAGGAAGCAGTCGTTATATTTCGCGGGTTCCTGAAAACTTGAAAGCTGCAAGAATTGAGATATACATGAATTTCCGCGTTTATTTTCAGAAAAAAAAACCATTTACATAACATTAATATGTATAATCAAAGTGATGATCAAAGTAGTTCACCGCTCTTCTTCCCCAGAATGCTAAGCCCGGATCGTTGTACTGTTTTCCCTATCTATCAGTTTACCAATCGCGTAGAAAGTAGTTCCACATTAACTTCCAGGTACATTTTTTTTAAATTCACGTAACTAGATCAGTCGTAGGATTCGAACCGACATTCACTTAGTTGTATTGGCCACTGGGATACTGACCACTGGGCTGTTACTGCTCGCTTTGCTCGGGGGCCCCGCGCCCCCCCCCCCCCCCCTCACAAAGCCTGCGGTATGCGTAAGAGTTTTTTTTTCCATATTGTGCCAGGCCATACAGAGCTAAATTCGCTTCCATGATACATGCAAACGGCATGGCCAAGACCTTCTCTCAGTGCATGGTGGTTGGAAACCTACAGTCAAACTGGTGTCCGTTTTTACTTTTGCGGAAAACGTACGTTACAAATTACGCACTGTAGGTGTTTACGAACATGGCGGCATTCAAAACGAAATTCCCAGATTTTTCCAGGACGAATTCTGACATTTTTCCCAGATGTTTTTTTTTTTCGGTCAAAGAAGATGCAGTACAGGACAAGGTAATTTTTGTTTCACATTTCTTTATAGAGGAAAAAGACTTCGAAAAATGTTGAAACTCCGTGACTTTCAATATGTATTTATCAAATTCCCTGATTGTTCCCTGACTTGTCCAGACTTGATAAATTCTCTGAATTTTCCCGGTTTTACAGGTAGAACGCCACCCTGAATTAATCTTGTTATTTGTCATTATCCGTCCCTCTTGTCATACCTAGCAGTTCACGTTGTTCGCTACATTGTATTATCACCTATTTTATTACTGACAATACCACTGCATTCCATACTTTTCTTCACCGAAAAGGGGGTCACATGAAACTTTACACACAGAAACAATACAGCAATCACTGTTGCGTTGATTTGATGCAGTGTGATGCCACGTGATGCCTGGTGACGTTTACCGTAACACTCAATCAACAAAGACCACAAGGAAAGAAAAATGAATCACATTTTACCAAAGCATCCGAAAACTCAGAGCAGGCCAGAGCAATGTACTGGGACTTATATTAAATGCTGCTAGCATTGGATAGTGCGGCATACTTGGCTTCTCAGCAAGACACGAAGACGAGGCTGCCACTTAGAGGCAACCCATAAAGGGCTTTCCCTCAACACTCCTAAAGCACACACATAAGTAATGTCGCAACTCGTTTTTGGAGCATGCGCACAAGCGTCCTACAATTTTGGGACTACGTTGTGCCCATATAAAAGGCTCAAGACACCAGGAAGCCTGCATACAAGGCTACTTGGGCGTCGGTCGGGACCTCTTGACGAAAACCAAGCGAGAACCCAACAAGACGTAGCAGAACTTCTCACTTCAGCTGTCAGGAAGGAAACCTACAACGGCGGACAGAGATTTGATCGAGTCTGGTACGCACTCCATGCAGAAGGAAGCTAGTAGTGCGATTGGAACTGAACATAAATTCATTGTTTAGTCAGTCGTTTTATACTACAATACCATTAGCAGGCGCAACCCGCCACACCTAGGAGCCTTATCGCCAGGGATATGAAGACATTTGAAGAGAGTCGAAGACAATTATTTTTTAACCGATAGTGCTTTTACATAAATTAAATCGCAGTGATTTTGAGGAAAATAACACTATCTCACTTCAGTTTGATGATCAATATTAAAATTGTGGAATTAGTTGACATTTTTGGATTTATGTGTCAAACCAGCAAATTGGAAGTTTATTAATTTCATGACTCCAGTAAAGCATTAATCTAAAAAAATTGGAATAAACCAGAATTTTGACGGAATCCGTATTTTATGCTCAAAACCATTTTATTTTGGGGTCCAACATTTTTTTTTAGAAATGGACGACGTCATCTTGGGGAGAAGAACGCGCCCCTAGGTTTAGACATAACGTCAGATTACTGACTTGTTGCCATCGCAAAGCAGTGAGGCAGCATGACATGAAAACGCCCCCCCCCCCGCACTTCCCTCATTGGGTGATCTGTTCCCCGGGGTGATCTGTTCCCCGGGGTGATCTTTTTCCCCATTGGGTGATCCCTTCTCCGGGGTCCCGCGGTATTTGGTCATCGTGATGTAGGACAGGGGTCTCCAAACTTTTCGAACTGAATGCCATATGGCACAGTTGCTTATCTTTTGCGGGCCGGATTTTTCCGCTCCCCCAGTTTTACAGTCCCCCCCCTCCCCCCCCCCCCCCCCTTTCAGGTGCAGAAAGGAGTGACCTTGCCCCAATACCAAACACTGGTTATGTTTTGTTTTTGTAAATTAAGATAACGGCCCTCCCGTTATCCACCCGTTATATTGTAAATTGTTTTAAAGTGCATTTACCTACCAGTACAATCGCCAATGCGACTGAAAAGAGCAACGTTTGTTATCAGATGGAGAGCACCGCCACAAGCGATATTCGTAAAGCATGCCATTGTTTTGGTTTCGACGCAACGACGGATAACGGGAGGGCTGTTAAGATTCCACCCCTCCCCAAAGTTACAGTTCGTCCTTACTACACCCACTTTGTTGGAAACTGTGTTTTTACGTCTCGTTTGGCAATTTATCGATGTTGAGATTTAAAAAAAAAGGAAACTCCAATACGAAGGAGTGCATGCGGATACTCCTCAGCCGTTCCCGAAGGAAATCGAGATCTTCCTAGTTTCGAAAAAGCAACCTTTGCTTCTCTCGGGGGAAAAAGAAAATATACCTTCAAAAGGATAAACAATTGAAAAATCGCTCCTAGGGAAAATAAAACACGGGCCGGACAAAAGAACTTCATCTGGTCCCCGGGCCGTATAGTTTGGGAGACCCCTGATGTAGGACACAGGCAAAGAAATGTTGAAGGGAGACTTACTGCCAAAGTTAACCTAGGTTTCACTAATTAACTAAAGTCATAACTGTTCGAGAGAAAGAGATGAATTTCCATCTTACTGGTACTGCGTGTGATTAAATAGAAAAAGTTACACATAAAAAGTAGCTAACTTAAAAAAAAAACACGTACATGTTGACAAATACACTGATCCTGTTATTAAATAATCAAATAATGATTTTTGTGTTGAAATTCTTCAGCCCGTGTTATTGGGCAGTCTGGTTAATTTACGAATGTAAAGTAGAATAAATTGTTATAAAAGGGTGAAAGACAATAAAATGAAAACAAAAAAGCATTTTATGGTATTAAAAAAAATTGCCACGAACTTTATTTCCAATGCCGAGAGATTTCACAAAGCTCAGTGTGAGCATATGCTAACAATCATAAAATAAAAAAAAAATCGGGACACCTGTATTGTACAATCCTGCAAAACCTGTCACTTAAGGCGTGAAGCTGCAATGAACGTCACAGGCACTCAGCGAATACGATGGCCTTGACTTTAGGACGTAAACAAGGCAATGGCCCTAAGCGTTGTATTCAGCGCGATCAGATTTTTATATCTATGTGTTTAAAAATAGGCCTATGCTCAATTTCTTTACCACTGACTCGAACAACTAACAGCAAGTATTAATTTTAGCTTTGCCCTTGCCTCCCGGTATTGAGTGGCCTTGAGGTTCCTTTCAATCCGGTCTTTCGGTGGTCAAGAGAAAACTGCGACTAATAAATCAGGGCGGCGGCGAACAAAAAAATGACAAGCCCAATACAAGAATGCCAATGGGTCTTAATGAAATGAAAATAATGACAACTGTAATTTCAAATGCCAAATACTACAACTACTGCAAACAGGACTTTGCCTTAAAATAAAAGCATTGCCGGATTCAGTGAAAAGGATATGAAGAAATCACAGAAGGTTATTCCCAGGCAGTTGGTGTTTTGAAGTCCTCGCTTATACAGATGTAGATCTAGATTTGGGGGTTTGTTTAACATCGCTGTAATGTGTGGCGCAGAGCCAACCCGCACCACTGTACTCTGACTGAGGTTGGCGCTAATGACTTTGCTATCGACGCGCCATTAAAGTAACATACCGACTGCCTCACAACACCCACGCGACGATCACATCCGCGTATTTACCACAGCTAAGGTCACCTGAGATGGTAGCTTCGTTCCTCGCAACGAAAACGTACCTACTGTCTCAATTGGCATTGCGCCTAATAGTCCAGCCAGCGTGAACCCATTGATTGCGTCGTCACAAACCAGAATGATTCTCGTATTTTAAAATCGCAATTTATAATTTTCTATTCTAGTGTCTTATAATTTTGCTTCGGCGATCTATTGGAATAATTAATTTTAATTTTTACCGCATTAGTCTTTTAGATTGTAGATCGCGTGGCAATTATTAGAAAATTAGTAGATGTACACACAGTGATGAAACGTCATGATTATTGTACGCGCGCCTTGCATCATTTAGTGACGACCCGTCACTAAATATAGTTAACAATATTCAACAGAAAATCTCCTAGACGCCACATTTGAAAACGGTTTTTTAGCAAGGGAAAGACTAACGGTAAGTAAATAGACCTTTGGAGCCGTACTTGATGTGGAGGATCGAGAATAATGGCGCTGGGAGGTATATACCTTTAAGCCTCAATCCCCCCCTCCAACCACTGATCTAGTTAAATTTACTTTAATTCGTCGTGCGCTTTTGCTGTGCGCCCGTACTAAACACTTACGAAGATCGCAAATCGCTGTAAAGAATATCACAGCGAAGACCCAACTGGGTGTCGGAAAGAATCTGCGAAGTTTTCGCCCTTCAAAGTAGCGATATCAAACCCAAAAAATATCCCGAGCGAAAAAACCTAGCATTCATGGTTTCTGTTTACTGGAATGATCGCGAGTTGCATGGCCTGAAAAAGTTAGTTGTAGCCTTTTTTTTTTCTCTAATATTGAAGGGTGAACACTTCGCAGTTTCTTGCACCCTTAATTTGGGGGTTTTGGCTGTGGTATCACATTTTGTGTTTGTTGTCTGCCTGTTGCCGGGGTTACGGTTTACAAAAATCTTTAACGTCTCTATCAAAATTATAAGTATACATTTTCGTTGAAGCAGTGCTTGATTGCGCCGTCCGGGAAACCGGGAATTTCCAGGGAGGCCCTCACTATGCAGGGGTCCACAAAAAACTGACGACTCAAAATTTTCCAAGTCCAACATTTCTGGTTAGCACTCCTCAGAACTAGGAGAGGACAGAAATCTTCCGTTTCCGTAGACTTGATTTCTGTCCTATCCTGGTTCTGAGGGGGTGCTAACTAGAAAAGTTGGACTTGAAAAATTTTGAAATGAAAATTGCATTGCTGAGTTGCAGGAAAACTTTTTAAATACACGTTGATTTCTTAATAAACGATAGTTTCAGGGGCTCCTGGACGCCCATCCCACCCTTGTTTCAAATAGGTTTTTTTCTTTTAATTTGAAATGAATTCGTGCGAAAATTGCACGCTAAGTTGCAGGAAAACGTTTCAAATTCACGTTAATTTCTTAAAATCAGCCTAGTTTCCGGGGTTCGGACACTGCTGGTGAAGCGTACGGTACTCCGGAAGATACCATCGCCTAGCCCCCCCACCCCTCCTCGCCTCTCCGCCTGGTAAAAAGTGTTCCCGAGGCCCCTGCTGTACATTCCCGGCGAGGCCCGAGCCCTTTCAACCCGACCCTGATCGCAAGTGCAGGTAAAGTCGGATACAAGTCAAAATAAAAAATCATAGAAATAACTCGTTACTTTGTGTGTTGCATAGTGTACTAAGTTATTAACCCAGCAAGCGAAACGAGCAAAATCCCGTCTTAATTCGATAATTTTCCATTTTGCTTTCACTGTAAATTTGTTCTGCGGTTACGGTCAAACGCAGGAGCCGATTCGAACAAAATTTAATAGAAAGAAGTTTGTGAAAATCCAAAATGGCGGCCAAAATGATGTCCAAGCAGCAATTTTTGGCATGAAAATTCAAAACCAACAGTTGACTACCAATAAATTTTGTTAGTTGGCAGAGGGGGGGGGGGGAGTTTTGTTACTTTATCCCAATCCACAGGGGCAAATAACGCGATAAGCGAAACGCGAGCGGAGATAGTCTCGTATCTCGCGTATCACGTAAATGAACCTTGTGTCCCAATCGGCCTTTTTTCGGAACAATGCTTCCGTATACTGTAAGTTTGCATACTTGCAGCTCGAAGCTAGAAATAACCTAAAAATCAAACATGGCAGCCGTTTTAGTTTCGACAGTTCACAACGAAAACTGTCAATATAATGCGAGTTGAGAAGCGACTGGGAAGAGGAAATGCTTTCTTCAGGAGGAAATCTATTTCTTATTCGGGGCCTTCGAAAACCCCAAGCTAAACTCAACCAAACTCATCCAGTCTGGAGGCAGAGCGAAGTTTGATGGTGGGCATTCTGTGTATTAACGGTACTAAACTGCCTCCAGATGGATGAGTTTGGTAGGGTTTGGATTGGTAGTTATCGAAGGTGCCCTGTGTTACGCAATCATTACACAAATGACGTCAGACGCCATAAACGGAAGGGGGGGGGGTGTCAGGGTTGTTCAATGGTTAGAACGACCGCATCAAACCAAAGGTGCTGGCTTCAATCCTGGCCATGGTCCTCCCCCGTGCATTCGGGAACAGAAGAACCCTAGAAATGCATTCGTGCTTCTGTCGATTTTGGCATGTAAAAGATTCTAGCAATTTCCTAGCAAAATTGTCCTTCTCCATCCCGAGACAACCTTAGCAGTTGAAGAGGACGTTAATTCTACTGTTTCTCTATTTTTCCTAAATCTAGTTATAACGTTGGTGACATGGCGACGTGGCGACGTCACCTTTCGTCATTGCGACTAAATTCTAGCTGCGAGATTGAAAAGGGGTATTTGTTGCATAAATGCACCGCAAGAGCTGGTATGCAGGTAATAAAACCAGCAGAACACAACATTTTTCATTTTTATTGTTGTAGGCATCGCTTATATTTTTGTCTTGTTTTCTATATCACATTTATTTTGTATTTTTATCATACAAGAATTTGCAATCGGAATATCTTACCTCGACGCAATTTTTAGTGAAAACTTGGTTTGTTTCACCTTAGTCCAATTTTGAATTTTCAAACAATAGCGAATTGGTAAAGAAAGTGTTACAGTGACCTAAATATCAAAAACCAAAACTGGTAAAAGGGGCCGCCAAGTTCCGAATGGTTCGGCCCTTCAAAGGAGTGATATCAACACGCCAATGGAATAAGAAAGCACGGTATCAGAATTATGGGAAGGCAAACCAAGCAGTGCTACATAAAAATACAAACAACGTTTCGAAAATTTTCAAAAAATTTTCGTCATGCTCTAATTTTATTGCTAACCTGTTGACGAAAATTGAAAATTTTCGAAACGTTGTTTGTATTTTTATGTAGCACTGCTTGGTTTGCCTTCCCATAATCAACACACCAAAACATTCGCCAAGTTAATCGCACCGCTTAATAGTTCGAATTAAATGAAAACTAGAACATTGCTAATTTCCGTAGATTTTGCTACATATTCCTGTGTTTCCTTCAAGCTTTATTAAAAAAAAAATCAGTTACAAATTTCTTGTGGTTGCTTTCTACCAAAAAAAATCCTATTTTTTTTCCTTCTTCTGATGTTAAAATTCCTTATTTCCAAATATTTTCTCAATAAAACCCATTACGACCACTGGTAATGGGACGAAGGGTGATTTCACCCTTTTTTTTTTTTTTTTGGTGGTGAGGACAGTGGTATCTAGTGGACATTTGTCTTGAGGTAATTTTCTGTAGGTGACGTCAAGGGTGTACAAGGGGGCTCAATATCTGTACCGTATTTTCCCTAGACACTATACAACTATCCCAATAGCATGAAATTAACTATATATGTCATCTTACTTCTTCCTGTACTACGTGGGGCTCTAGCGGTAGTTGCGGCTACCAATTTGTCTTCATGGTGCTGCTTCGAAGGCAAAGCATTATCAGAGATATTAGTAGCCGCAACTACCGCCAGGGGGACGCGTAGCATTGGAAAAAGTAAGATGCTACATCTAGTTAACCCTCTAATCTGTGGCGGCAGTTATACCAAGCACCCCAGCTTTCTGCCGTGACGTTACCATGATTTAGCCATTGACGAACGAGAACAGCGGATATTTGGCCGTCTGATTCGACTAGCCTAGTCACGTGATTCCCGCGTCACGGCAGAGAGCCATGGATCGTGGAATAGTTGACCCGACGCTCTGCGGATCACTGGGGCGTCAGATTCAATAGGCGTCTTGGTCCCAGCTGTACATCTCTGGCTTCGTACAGACCCAGGTTCGATCCTGGGAAGGGAAGTGTATATGTACGGGTTTTTCTCCGGTTGTTTCCCGCCTGTTGTACGAGGGTTTCCTTCGGGTACTCGGGTTTCCTCCCTCTTCCTGCAAAAAACAACTGTTTACGATGGCGGTTCCTTCCACTTAACATCTGCCGCCCGGGCCTTCAAAGAGCTGTGTAGCTTACGTCTATTTTCTATTCTCTACTAGATGTCGCCACGTGTAATTAGGCCTATACTTCCACGCTATTAGGCCTATTTTTGTTGTTTATTTAATTTGTGTGCGAGTATTTGCTAAGTAACCGCGCTTAGAAAGGCCAAATTCCGTCAAAATGTGCAAAGTAATTTTTCTCAAAGTCACTGAGTGATCATAAAATCAAAGTAAAACCCCTGGAGCTATCTGGGGGCGATCTGTAGAACTAGTAATCCTCTCCCTAGCTTATCTCACTTGGCGGGGAACACACTACCGTGTGTCTAGATATTGTTGGATTGTTTCATTCTGGCATTGTTAAAAAAAATCAGTGTTAGTTAGTGTAGTATTGGTTGTTGGTTAGTTTCGGTGCTCTACTGGGTGTAAGATGCTTATGGTATGTTAGTTTTTTAAAGTTTAATTTTAGTTGTAGTGTAGAGTGTACGGCTTGTGGCCATTTAGACTGATAAAATAGGATAAATAAGTGTTAACTACCTTTGTTCACTTTGTAGATTTTGTAAATCTTGGTTAGTGGTTAAATTAGTTTAACATTAGCATTGAGCGAACGGTTCTGTAGACCATTTATAGTGTCCGCGGCCTATCTTGAGTTCGCCCCAGAACGAATACAGATAATCGATTGTGTGTTTTCGATAGCAGAGCACCTTGTTGATATCCTAGATGGTTACAAAAACAATGGCGGCCGTCGATTAAAGCTGCTCCCTCCAGGAAGATGTAGCCGCTCATAAAGTACCTGGAGGACTCAAGTTACGCTATAGGCTCGTTAATAAATCATATCAAATCAAACCGATGTTAAATTCCTCTCTCTTAAAACCTTTTCACCCTTGGTGAGTCCAGATTTCATCTGACGGCCCATGCACAACACTCACTTCCCTACATTCATCCAGCTGCTGAATACACGACCAGGCTGACAAAGACACCCCTGCCGAGTTATTGTAACCCATTGCCATGATAAATACCTTCCTCAGTAGGTCAGAATACCTTGCTAATGGAGCGTCCTTTTAACTTTAAATGACTAATTGCCTCAAAAACAGGTGTGCTCCTTTAACTCCCTCATCTTCCCCCACAAACCCCACATCCATCCATTCCCTCTGACCTCAACCACCTCGTCTAGGTTTTTAAAACGCTTTCCCTGGGCTCTTTTATCCTAGACAGACACAAATAACTTAATATCCACCCTTCCCTATATTTTTATTCCCAACAGTTTTTCGTTATTATTTTTTCTGTTGCTACAGAAAGAAAATTAGGTAATTAATAGTCGTAAAAGATAGGATCAGGAAGGGTAGGTTTTTTTTTTCTCTCTCTCTCTCTCTCCTTGGGGAAAAACCCAGTGGCTGCTATTTTAGCCTCAGGGTGATGGGGAGACCTTGAGTACCAGGGGGAGTCGGGCAGTAAGTAAGTAGTCCGATGGCAATATTTGAGGGAGGGTAAGATTTTTCCAGGAACTCGTGTTGTTTTCTCTACGTCACGTGCCCTCAGGCGCTAGAGCACATCCTATTCGGTGTAAAACGAAAAAAAAAATGTAAACAAACTCTTTGTTCGAAACCATACACTGCGAGCTAGCTGACTTTTATTTACTTTTTTTTTATTTTTGTAGTTTTTTTCCTAGTTAAAAAAAAGATAAATAAAAACTGTCCTGCTGTGTTGTCATGGTCGTTAAGAAAATGAAAGTCAGCAAGTAGTGTAACCTATCCGACGATTTATCGATCATGTTCACCCTACGACTTGTAAGTTCGTTCCGAGTTCAGTAGGTAGGGGGGATCAGCCCAGACAAAAGACCGATCACGTCAATTTTTATTTCTTTACATCAATCAATTCTTGGTCTTATTTTACGTTCCTTCCTAGAGACAGACAAAAAAAAAAAAAAAAACAGTGAGATAAAACAATGGATAAAAGATTTTGAACGTGAAAACCAAGTTTCACCCTCGATATATGAATGGATTCAATCGCACCACGGCACCAATTGATTTTTCAAGATTGTAGTTTTGGTTGGACCGTTAATAAATGTAATGTCTTTTGGCAATAATAGTTGCAGCCCGTGTCACATACGGCAGACCAAACGGGGATGATGTTTTTGTTTGGGCGTCCCTTTCCCCACATTCTCCTCACCTTACCCAGGGCCGCGGCCAGGAATGGTTTTGTACTAACGCATCGCTATTTGAAAAATGACAACCACACCCCCCACCTAAGAAAACACACATTCGCGTAAAAAAAACATGATTCGTAATTATTTTGTATTTCGATGGTCAGTTTTGTAAAACCTCCAGCCAGCTTCAGTCATGCAGTGTTAGCCATTATGCTGCAGCTTTTAAACTTTTATTATTTGGCATCGGAAGGCTTAAAACGGGCTTACAAAGTACAGATGGATGTAGGACACGTAGGCACCGGATTCGTAGGTTCGCGTAGATACCCCAATTTAGGCACTGGACAAATACACACTCGGACAAATAGGCACCTGGACAAATATGTACCCGGACAAATAGACACCGATTTAAAAAAAAAAATTTATTTGGATGGATTGCCCTTAATTCTGTATCGTTTGTTTTAAATCTGGGACACTTAATCGTGTGGGACCGTTGGGAGGAGGGGAGGAAGCAATGTTCACATTTTTTCCCGAATTTTTGTGTGGTGAATTAATGTTCCAAATTACGCTGCCCGCATCAGAGATGCTAGTGTAACAGAGATGCCAACAACTCTTTAGCTGTTTTGAACGCTACGTAGTTTATGGTAAACGTTTTTCTCCCCACTCCCCAATTTGAGGGCAATCCAAATTAATTTTTTTTTAAATGTTAAGAATTGGTGCCTATTACGGAATCCATATCAAAATACCACCTGGCAAAATACCACTGGTTAAATTTACCACACCCAAAATACCACCATACTAAAACACTACCCTTGCAAAATTCTTGCATGCAAAAATACCATCTTTTTATTTTTACAGAAATGCAAACTTATACAACTTAACGCACATTATGTGGGGAAAAATATGTTAGGGGTCGTTTCCAGATACAGCAGCGATGAAAGCATTAAACGTGAGTGTGGCTAGATTGACGCCTTAGCGTTTCTAGCCATTAACCACGTGACCCAGGTCATGGCCTACATTAGACAAACGACTTCAGATGAACTGACTTCTCTTCTTACCAATTTCGGTGTCGGAAAATTTTCATGCGCCCAGAAAAAAACCCACGCGTGTGCTCCTGAGAACAACTTAAATAACTTTTAGCGGCCTAATCACAATATTAAGACCAAGGGTATTTGTCAAGCACGACCTGAATGTGATTTTGAAGCCTATTGCGAATAATTTTTAAGGAAGTGTACATTTTCTTCCAACAGTGTGATAGAAAAAATGTTGTTTTAGTTAAGAGACATCAACGTCGACTTAGTCAATGTAAACTCCTTGCTCGCTATCGAATACTTTGTTTTAAAGGTACATTCCTCCCAGGGCCATTTTTCTCGATCCTCCACATCAAGTACGGCCCCAAAGGTCTATAATTTCCTTACCGTTAGTCAATCTCTTGCTAAAAATCCGTTTTAAAATGTGGCGTGTAGGAGATTTTCTGTTGAATATTGGGAACTATATTTACTGCATCCAGCGATCATACGATCCTTTGCGCGCTTACAATAACCATGACGTTTCATCTGCGTGTGTGCATGTCCTAATTTTAATCGTTTGTTAATAATTACCATGAGATCAAAAATTTAAAAGACTAATGCGGTAAAAATTAAAATGATTTATGCCTATAGATCGCCGAAGACAAGATATAAGAGGGTACCCTAAAAATTTATAATTGTGTGATGTTAAAATACGGAAATCATTCCGGTTTGTGACGACACAATCTTTAACTTGATGCTGCCTCGTATACTACGATCTCAGTTGGCCTTGTATTCCTACGCCGAGTCCCGTGATACGGTGCGGTAGTAACATGCGTAGGTGGAGGCTTCCAAGGCCGGCCGTATGTGCCTTTAAACGTTCCTCTTCACCGAATGACAGGCTGCAGCATCATAGCGCCGTCTACCATTACTTAGTTTTATGTAGGGCTTGATTTCAACAAGCGAAGGAAGGCGCAAATAAATTTGTTTTTACACAACAAACAAGCCGCGAGTCTCCTTAATTACTTAGTGCAAAGTTGGTACGCCCACGTGCACCAGAGAGCAATCGGTCAAGATTAACGATATCACTGTCACTAGATGGCGCCCATCTAGCGATTCAAAACCTGCGTTTCCAAACGGGTTTTTTAGGAAGGAATTATTTTCACACATTTTACCAGTTTTACGTTAAAAAGGCTGAAACTTTTAGATGGGAAATACATTATTTAAAATCTTAATTTTTTTCACTGAGTTTTCCAGGTTTTTTTTTTTAATTATAGAAATCCCTGAGTTTCAAACGTAGTTTAAAATTCCCCGAGTGTTCCAGGTATGTCCATGTTTTCCAGGATTGTGGGAACCCTGTTTAATACGGACAAAAAATGAATTTTTCAAAAATAAATTCGAAAATGCTGGAAAAGATTTAAAAAAGAAGAGGACTATTGTACATGGATTAACTGATGGACCACAAAAGGGTAATAATCGATCCAATCAATCAGGTAGGGGGTCTGGGGAAGCCCCGGAAAAGCAGTTTTTGGTGTCTACAGATTCTGGATAATACGTTCCGAACGGTTCTTAAAAGGACATACCTTCTCACTGTATTCGAGCATCCTGCGCGAAATAACTTTTGCAACATTTACACGGCTTAAAGTGAATGCAGCATAACCGTTTCTCATGGGCTACGGTGCGTTTGCCATAATCCCGTTTGCCATAATCCTGTTTGACGACCGATTTTATGGCAGCGCTTCTGCATTTTCCCGTTTGCTCGAAATTAAACTCTGCCCCTCTTCTGTTGGATTTCCCATTTGCCATAATTTCCCGTTTGCCATAATCTCGTTTGCTATAACCGACGGATTTGACGACGTCGTCCTAAAACCCAATTTCAAGAAAGAATGTTCGTATAGCCGTCAAAAACTGCGCATGGATTGTTCACGCCTGGTGCCGAGTTTCTGCGCCATCTGTTGACAAGAGTAGTTACTGTTTGTCATTCCAATTAAAATACTGATCTATGTTATTTGGACATATTAAAACTTAACTTAAAAAAAAATTTCGATATTAATTTGAAATTTTTTCTGACTTAAAAAAAACTTTTTTCTAAGATGGTTTAAAAACAATAAAAATAGTGTAGTCATGATACTACACATGAAATTTCTACTTATACGTGGGGCAACATTATGCACTGAACGAAAGTGGACAATTTGTTGAATTTTCAAGCATTTCGAAACATAGAACCAACATTTCGAATTCCAATATTGGATTTTGGATTCAGAAAAGGGGTAGGCTACCTATGTTGTGAAAGTTTAATTTTAGGATTTTTTTTTAGGGGTGAGGACAAAATTTTCCTTTACGGGCAAGCCCACGCAATACTCTCTCAATCTGCCCCCTCCCCCAGCCAAATAAAAAAAAAGATTACTGTGATTACTGTGATTTGGTATTGAAACGGGTTATTTTTATTTTTTGCCCACATGAAGTAAGTACGTGTGCTCATTAATTATCCATAATTTTTTTTTTTAATGACAAACAGTGACGAGTTTTGTCAACAGATGGCGCAGAAACTCGGCAACAGGCGTGAATAATCCATACGTAGTTTTGAGTGTTAAGTACATTCTTTCAGAGTTCCATTTGAAATGAGACATGTATGACAAACGGGATTATGGCTACTGAGGTAAGATATTCAGGGCTTCCGCGATTATGGCAAATGGGATTATGGCAAACGCGATTATGGCTAACGGGCGGAAGCCTTCTCGCGAGGGAAAAATAGGAAAATGAATGCCTTTGCAACATTTACACGCGTCTGACGTAATGTTGCAAAACTGAGCCGTACAAGAAAGCCAACCTGGTGGAATGTATGTACCTTCAAGCATGTATAATGGCCAAGTAGGATGTGACTATGAAGAAAACGAAAATATAATTTCTTATGACGACATTTCAGGCCAACGAAAATTTATTAATTTTTCTGGAAAAGTGGTGTGGCCATGACACGACCAGCCGCACAATCATGTGGAAGCTTTGCTGGCTGCTTCAATCCCTACACATACCATAGAATGAGGTCGCATACCAGCTGTTGTATTTACCCTCCCTTCCCACCATCCAGGCCAGGATTCCCCTCTTCATATGCAATTTGAGACTTATGTCGTCACATATTTTCTCTCTGTTACCTTGAGAATGTCCAGGTCATATTCCACGCCAGTTTCCCTGGTCTCTCTATACGCGTGAGCATGTAAAATTACGTTATTACAAAGAAATGTTACATATAAAACAAGCGGCGCAGCGACTACGTAGTCGCAACCGGTCTTCTGTGCACTTCAGCCACTTCCGGCAATTTTTCAACGAATATGTTGAGGCGCACACGTCTATCACGTACTGCAACACCAATCTCTATTTCATAACCTAAAATTAGCAACGAACACAATTGCCGGTTAAAAACGTGCTAGCTTTTAGGCCTAGCTTTAGCTTTTAAGCTTCATTTTCAGCTTTTAGACCTATTTTTACTTGTCGTTTTAATTTCGTAAGTAGCAGCAACTCCTGTGGAGTAGGCCTATTCATTTATGCAACACGGTGTGGAGATTTCACGTTGGCGTTTGTAACGCAATTTCAGGTCTAATTTTTATCTTTAGGCTTTATTTTTTACCTACCGTTTTTATTTCGTAAGTAGCAGCTAACGGAGGAGTGGGTTCGAGAGTAGGCCTATTCGTCAATGCAACACGGTGGCGAGACTATTTTAAATTAAGCTGATGTGTGCCATTAACGAAATTCTTTCGTTTTTACGGTTTGCGTGTCTTCCTGTAGTGGTTGAATGCGACGATAAAATGTTATTATTTCTTTGAGTTGCGTCGAGAGAACCTATTAGTTATAAGGAAGCGACGATGTTTTAATTTGACTTCCACTAAAAATGGCGACGGACGGACGGGCGAATAAAGTCGTTGTTGTAGTCTTCCCAGACGTTTCGGCTGTACAGACGGCTAAAAATATACGTCGTTGTTGCTTTGTGCGCGTGTGTCCCAAATGACCAAGGTCATAGCCCCCCCAACTCCGCTGGGCTTTTTTTTCCCTATGATTGACGACTGATGGTTAGTCTAGTCCTAAAAAAGATGCCTAAGAAATTGTTCATGAGCAAGTCAGTGTCATAAGCAACTCATGTAATCCCCTCAGTCTGACAGTGACTTGCCTCGATTTTTTTTCTGGTTCTATTTTAACTTCACCTTTCATTACGCGGTAGTGATGCTTCACGATTGTGAAGCTGTTGTTTGTGACATTACGAAATATAGGCTACTATCCCAAATCTTAACGCTGTCCTTCGCTGCTTACCAAATCTTCTAGCTTCTACTGACACAGTGGAGAAGAAGGGGTGGAGGGGGGGGGGGGGGAGAGGAAGGCTACTACTTGTATCGTTTGTTATATTTATCGTGTAAAAACCATGCTTTAAATCTCCGTGTATGAGGAAGGAATTTCAGAATTCGCTTTAATAGGTATACGTAAGAACGTGGAAATAAACACAGCTACGGATACGGCACTATAACTTGCTTCAGACACTAATTTTACACGCGTAATTCATCGCGTACTGGTAACCTCGACCACGGCTCAATCCCGCACGGTTTGATTTCACTCAATAAATATCAGCATTTCGTGTGGCCCAGACATGTTTTTCGTGTGTTCTGTTCCAGAAAAGTTCGACCCACAGTTCACTTAATTTCGGGCCCTTTTGATCATTCTTACTTCCTCCTTCCGTCCCGACCGCCGCCTCCTAGGCGTACGACCATTGTTGTTTCCGCTTTCGTAGCCTGAAGCGCGTTTCGTAGCGCGGCTCGGCTACCTGCTGCAGTTCACTCTTGGTAAATAAAAGTGTGCGTTGCTGTGCCGTACCAAAGCGCGCCGGTGGCCAAGTTTGCAAATGTTAAGTTACACGTTGGAAGTTGCTGATATCGGTGATGGACAAATTGTTTGATGCAAGATTGTGTCAAAAATCAACATTTTTCGTGCTTGGCTGGGGAGCGGATGAGGGGACATTGTGGTATGGGGATATAAATATATTACAAGCTACGTCTTTGCAAAAGCAGAGCCATGGTTTCACAATGTACGTTGGAAAGATATAGTTTTAAACATATGTATCGACCTGGAGTACACATCATGAAATTTTTTTTATGGTGGGGGTGGGAAGAATCTATGCTACATCACTGCTACAGCTAAAAAAAAAAAAAAAAAAAAAAAACACAGGAAATTCTAGGCAATAAAGATTAAAAGCCTTAACAGAAAACAAGTTATAATATAAAAGGTTAACGCAGCAACATTTCTGCACTAGACGGGCTGACATACCACCACTATTTTCATATGTCCCCAGTAAAAAAATAATAGTAATTTTTTTTAACATTTACGTGGGTTTGACTGAATGTAATCAAATCGTGTCCCACAGGAAAAATTTCAAGAAAAATGAAAGCATCTGCATTTGAGTTGGTGTAGTCTAGCAATGGAAATGTTGCAACAGAGCAGTGACACGACGTAGTATTATTGTATATAACTCTATGCTGGAGCCTTAATGAGTTAGCTGCAAGGGGCACTGCAGAGAGAAACAGATGGGCGTCATACTGAAGCCGATGCTGTGAAGAGTAATTTCTTAGACCTAAAACGCGCGATTTTTGTTGTTGGAGAAAACAACGTTATTTTAAGCCTAAGAAATCCGCTCTTCCGTTGTTTTTCCCTCCATTTTTATGTAGTGCACCTTGTGGTTATGCCCTCCAAAACCCATACTGGTGCCAATATGGCGGCAATTGTCACTGCTCTATAAAATTGTTAATTTTTGGTCTTCTCATGGTAATTTGCCTTACAAACTCGAGTATTGCTGCAGCAAAGCCAACATGGAAGCAAGAACCAAGGGCACCCACACATTGCGAGGGGGGAAGGGGTGGAGACCTGGGATACATCCCTCCCCCTCCGTTTTTTGGGACGCCTTTGGTAAATAAGACGTAAGGCCATTAATTCAATTCAATTAATGCGGTTGTGCCCAAAAAAACGAGTGAAGGCAAATCGGTTCAGCGACATCTCAAAAACGAGACACATTTGTTCAATTCTGATCCGACGAAATTCAAGTATATGGGTGGGAGAGTTGCAGTGTGTAAGGACAAAAGGTTTAGTTACGACGTTTTTAGTGTACTAACCTCTAACGCGATATCTGAGCGAAAAACCGTCATCCGATAGTACATGGTCAGTGGATGACGTCAACTCTACGTCAGCGTAAAGGTGTGCGCTCAAACGAAAAATTGCCGCTTACAAATGCGTATCACAGCGCATTTCGGCAAGTAAGCTCTTCAACATTGCGGTCGGTTAGAGACTATACGTAGACATCAAGGTGGCTCCTCTCTTATCGCGCAGATCAATACAAAGTGGGTCGTCACTTACCTTTGCGGTGATCTGGACGATACACCGAATTTTTATGCTTGAATCTGGACGGTACAAGGAATGCGATGCGCGCATAGACTTTTGCTGTTAATTACTGCGCTATCGGGTGCGATATATTACAGTATTTTATTACGCGTATTTGTCGTGTTGTTTCCTATTGAACGAGTGAGTAAAGTGAATGATGTCCTATTTTTATAGTGGCGGACTGGCCAGGGAGGGAAGGACGGGATATTCCTAATGGCCTATGACTTTCAGATTTTTAAAAAAATCTGTAACAGAAAGACTCACGTAAGTTTTATTGGTTCGATATTAGTTTTACCCACAGATTTAAAATTACAAATAATAATAATAAATATAATTATAAAACGCTAGTAAAACAAGTACTTTGCATTGAGTAACCTAACAAAAATTGGCCACATGAAATTGCAGTGTTATATTCAATGTGTCACAATTTTCGTGTGAATATTTTGTTTTGTTAATACACCTATAAATTTAAAGTAGTCAACCTCACGTACCCTCAGCGCAATATGATTTCTCTTATCCTCCCCCCCCCCCCACCAATTACCTGCTGAATTTACTTAAAATATGGTGTTCGAAGATTTTAAAAATGTAAAAGTCTGATGAACAAGAACAAAGGGAACGGGAAACTGTAAAACTACGAAGCTTTCAGTTTGTTTTTTGTAAGAAAACCAATATCGGCGTCCGATGAAAACTTATCTGGTCAGATTGCATCGTCGCACACAAGATTTTGGCTCATTTGCCGTATTGTAGTAGCAAACGTTACAAGACAATATTTTTTTATTATAACGTGCAATACAGTAGATATTCTTCAGTACACCACGCATTCAGATTTTTTAGTAGTGTCCTGTTGGTATGTCTGCCGTTCCAACTGCATTTTTTTTTATTCTGCCATACGACACGTCGAATTACTAATGCAGTGTTAGTGCATCCTTGTTTTTATTAAAGCGAAGTGAGGCTGCGTTTTCCATGATCTGTTCTACACTTAGGTAAACTTAGTTTGTCATTATTACGGGTAACTATAGTGTTCCACACGGAAAATTCAGTGGTGAAAAGTCGGTATGTCATTATAAAGCAGTGACATTTGCCACCGTATTGGCACCAGGTTGGCACCAGTATGGGTTTTGGAGGGCATAACTAGAGGGACTGCATAAAAATAGAGGGGAAAACAACGGAAGAGCGGATTTCTTAGGCTTAAAATAACGTTGTTTTCTCCAACAACAAAAATCGCGCGTTTTAGGTTTAAGAAATCACTCTTCACAGCATCGGCTTCAGTACGACGCCCTTCTGTTTCTCTCTGCAGTGCCCCTTGCAGCTAACCCATTAAGGCTCCAGAATAGAGTTATATACAATAATACTACGTCGTGTCACTGCTCTATAGGCATTTTTAAAAGTGTCGCACTATAAAAAAGTTCCGTAAAATTGCAATATAAACACCAGCCCTGGTAGTTTGTTTTCAGGTCTTTCAACCATAAAAGCGTGGGTGTGGTATGTACTCCAAGGTGTCAATCCGTACATGTCATATGTCCTTTGTACCAGCGTTTCCCAAATGGTGAGGCGGGCTTCCCTTGGGGGAGCAACTGTAGGGGAGGAGCGAGCCGATGCCGAAGTCGTACTACTATAAAGATCAGTGGTTCACTTTTTTTTTTTTGCCTGACCTTCGCAAAAGAACTGTATGAGGATGACGAAATTCCAATTTTTATACATGTGTGTACAGATTCCTTGTGCAATCTACAAACATTTTGGCCAAAGTTCAATTTCGGGTATAGGCAATGAATTAAAAAATTTACTACCCCGACAGTAACTGCATTCAGGTCCGGACTGGTCATAGTGCCAGGGTGCCAATGGCACATGGGCCTTCCCGCACATTCGTAAGGGGCCTTCTTAGATTTTATAGTTACAAGTGAAATTTCTGCTGCAGATGAATTTTTTCTCATTGTAATTTTCTGGTTGTTCTTAAAATCTGGTCATTTCATAGCCGTCTTTAAATGACTGTACTATATAAACAGCTTAGGACCCGGTCTTTTCCCGGGGGGGGGGGGGGCGGGAATCATTTTGAACCTCAACAAAATAACACTTTCAGCAATAAATATTTTTTAAAATGCCTCAACTTCTGGGAGAACCCCCATGATGTAAGTGTTTACCCGGTTTTGAAGTAGCCTAATACTGCGGCAGTCAGTTTTTTTTTCATACATTTTCTAGAAAAGCCTTTGGCTCCTGGCTCCTTGGCTCAGGAGGGTCACAATATTTTTTACCTTGAGTGGAGAGCTTACAATTTTGTCCGGGTTTTGGAGGGGGTGGGGGAGATTGAAATATGATGGTCACATTTTCATCTTGTCCGTTCCCTCCACTTCCCCCGGCCATAAATAATGACCGTGTCTTATATAAGCTCGCATAATTTCACCTACAACCCCCCCCCCCCCCCAGCATTGTGTTAGGGGCGTTTTTAGCATCATGGCACTTGGGCCCCAGGGCTGCCAGTCTGGGCCAAACTGCATTTGTAGATTCTTTCCTTTGCAACTTTTGGTCAGGATTCATTATAACATATTAATCCGTCACCTGACGAGTAGAAAAATGAGGAGTAGAAGCAAGTGGCTAAAGCGACTACGTAGTCGCAGCCGGTCTTCTGTACAGTTCTACCACTTCCATTGTTGAGGCGCACATCTCTATCACGCACTGCAACAACGATCTCTGTTATATAATCTAAAAGCAGTAACCATCACAACTGCCAGTTAAAAATAAGTTAGCTTAGGCCTATTTTTTACATTTTTGGCGTAATTGTCAGCTTGGACGGGGAGACCACAGATTAAACGCCAATAGACGCAATAGACAGACGTTTTAATATGCTGTTGGTTCAGCCAGCAGCGACTCGTAGCAATGTGACGTTACCGTGGTAACGTGATTTTAGGCCTAATTTTATTAACTGCAGTTTTGTTATTTCTTAAGTATCAGACAGGCCTAATGGAGAATTTGCTTCGAAGGTAAGCCTATTCATTCATGCAACAAGCGACGAGACTATTGTAGACTAAGCTAAAATCCTTTTGTATTTTCGGCTGCGTGTTATACTTCGGATTTCAATTCGACGATCAAATGTTATTATTTCATTTAGTTACGTCGAAGAAGACTATTAGCTGTAAGGAAGTTACGATGTTTTAATTTGCCGTGTTTTTTAACTAACGTTTGAAAATGAAACTAACGTTGTCAATAGTGGTCGTCTCTGTCTGGTACCATTCCGAAGTTGAAAACAGCGACGGATGGACGGGCAAACAGAAAGACGGACGGACAAAGTCGTTGCAATAGTCTTCTCAGCCGGTACGGCTGTACAGAAGACTAAAATGGTGCGCATTACGTTTCAAAAAGTTTGTTCTCTGCCGAACGCTACGTGGTTCTTCAAAGCGTCCAGAAACTATGCTTTTCATACGAGTATTACTCGGTATGGGACCCACCTCGGCTCTCGTCGCTAGGCCATACGGGAAATTTCACGTTTTACCACGTGGTCAGTACGCGTCGGCGTTTACAATTCTATGTGCGTTTAAGACTTCAGCTTTACGTTTGTCCCTCGCCCCCAGTGACAACCGGACCTTGAGACGACGCCACGTCTGTGACATTTTCCTGATCACTGATAATCGGAGACATTACTTTTATAATGACATTTATTGGAAAGCGATATTAACCAGACTATATTTAGAACCGTTCCATGCATTCGTAGAAAACCGTTCAACTTCCTTACACTACGATAAACCCGTAAATCATGTAGGCGTAAATAACTGATATGTACCAAAGCGGTCTTACTAAAAGGTGGATTGACCACGTCCGTCGGAAATCGAAGCTGTTGCCTACGCCTACAGCAACACCGTTTCAGGAAGCTGAAAAAACTGATCCAAAACCCACTCGGTTTCTTTACATTTTTTTTTTTTACATTCCCGTTATATTTAAAGGTGCTCGTTGTAAAGTTTTTAGTCTGGAGGATATGGCTAAAATTTTGCATTTTTATCATTAAACCATGAAACTTGGTAGGACTATTGTTTACATAAAATTAAGAATTTTAAGCGTTGTAGGCATTCTCCTAAAAAAAAAAAAAAGTTAATTCCGTTGATTCGTTCAGGAGTTTTGAAAAAAAAAAGGATTTTTTTGGGTGCCCTTTTAATAATAATAATAATAATAATAATTTATTTTCAATTTGCAACCCGAAGTACAAAAAGTACTTGTATGGGTACATTCATCCTTAAAATTCTATCTTAACCTAAATCAAATACAATACACAATACACAATAGACAATACACACAATATATCAGTACACACGGTAGTAACTGCAACACTGCATTAGTTCAGTAAATCGGCCGCCATTATCCAATATGGCTGCTCATAGCAATTGAGGAGAATGGCTGCAAAGTTTAAAATTCTTGATTTGCTGTAAACAACATTCCTACCAAGTTTCATGCTTTCATGATAAAAATAACACGATTTCACACTTGGTACGTCAAAGTCTCACCACCTAGGAAACAAAAACGAACTCGTTTGGTGTTTAAGGTAAGGTTTCACTTATCCGAAGTCAAAACAGCAAAGGAACATAAAAAAATCTTTCCTGTAAGATTTCATACAGCGCAGTGTTCCTGTATTGTTTAGTCCACGTGAAACCTTACTGCTGTATTCAACCATTACATACATGAATAAAATTAAAACCGTAGCCCAACTTTCAAAAATATTATAAGAATAATATAGCGTATAATATAGGAAACAGACTCGCCTACTTTCGGGGCTAAATTTTTGAGCATTATTCAAGTCAAGTCGTTTCCTTTTCGTTCTTCATATTGACGATACATGTACAACACTTTTCAAGATTGCATATTCAAAATTTTAGGACTGCTATTTCATTTTTATTTTCAACGACATTTCCAGGTATTCAAGGAGTCGTTCGAACTCTAAATTACGTAATCAGTAGGTCTCTACTAAGCTCACTAATCCTATGGTTTTTACGATTTTTCTGCGATGTCGTTTATTCCAAGTTTAGTCAGGTTGGAATGCGCCAACCTAACGCCTATCGTGTTCCAAAGTAAAAACTATAAAACATGTGAGTGCAGCAGTAAGGTTTCACGGGGATTAAATAGTTCAGGAACACTGCGGGATGTGAAATCTTACACGAAAGTTTATTTGTGTTCCTTTGCTGTTTTGAATTCGGATAAGTTAAACCTTACCTCAAACCTTACCTTAAACGTCAAACGAGTTCGTTCTTGTTTTCTAATCATACATTTCTCTGTTTTTTTTTTTCATTGTTTGTTTGGCTATCGTTAAATTCCCGTCCGAAACTGACGAGTTACGTATACTTCACTAAATAAATAAATTGTTGACGCTTTTTGTGGACGTACGTTCTGACAATAAAGTGGACACGGTTGTTGTTATAGGTTGGTTGTACTTGGTGAACTGTCGTATGGTGATGCTCGCTTGGTTTCTCGCCTTGACATTTCGTTTGTAGGTGGGCGCTGGTTTCAGGCCCTATTCGTACATAGTGGTACATATATGTGGCACTGTTGCATTAGTTCTGCCTGTAGTGTTTCTTGTATTTTGTTTGTATTAATTGAATTAGGGAGCATGGCTTCGGGCCACTAGGCTCTTAATAAACCTTGAAACCTTGTAGAGAGTTTGTTTACATCTGCCGATTACCGATATCGAGCTGCCGATCTGAACACCCGATTGTTATCTCCAGAGTTCAACAATGATTGTAACACTCAAGACTGAAGACTTTGTATTTTATTAAGTCACCTTTTGTTATCAACAATGAAATACTGTTATGTTTGACGTTTTGTGAGCAATCAATTGTAACCCAACGTCGTGCTGGACGAATGTTGGGCTTGAATTTTTAGCTTTTTTCCCCCTCCTGATCCTCCAACTGATCCCACACCCGCATCAATCGTCATTTTCAGATGCCATTTAGGCCTTTTATTTAGAATATTTTCCCGACCCTAACCCTAACTTAACTTTAACACAGACTCAACCAACGCTAGCGTAAGCTGCATCCCGTTTCATATAAAACTATACAAATTCTATTTATCACCATTTACATGTAAATTCAATTCAGATTAAACCCAAAACGAGGCAAACGTTCATCCTCCTGAATCCTTTTGCGCCCCAAACCCTGCAACTCAGGCGAGCCCAGTAAAACATCCAATAATTTGAACTACGTTTTGGGAAACATCTTTTTATCGTAGGTTTAAGAAGCTTTGAACGTATTCTCTCCCAACTTTGGCTATCAACCCACTAAAACTCCACCCCATTTCCCCCATTGTCCTGTCAGTCATGTTGTGAACAGCTTGAGGTACCCGGCGCAAGCATCACAACATATTTTGGTGCATCGGCCGGGAATCGAATCCGTGCCGCCCGCGTGGCATTGTCTTGAATTTCGCTGAGCAAAGAATGAGTTTCACGCAGGGAAACGATTCATATAGTTGGGGAAAGCAGGGTCGGTTCGAAGACAATAATAAGTTGAGGAAGAATGAAATTTTCGACTTAAACCCCTTTTTTTTCCCCGAAAAATTAGAATGCTTTTTTTTCGTATTTACCCATCTTTATTCATAATTTCTCCCCTCCCCTCCCGTTTTTCAAACTGAGGTCCATTTCTCCAGCTCAGTATTTTAATCGGGAGGGGGGGGGGGAGGGGGGCGTTATATCCTCCCAAAACTCCCCCTTATTTTTGTCACTGGAGGAAAATCACGGAAGCTTGTGAGGGGTACACGAGATTTCAACAAAAACCAAAATTCCTTAACATTTCCCTGGTTTATTGATAATCCATATTTTTATTTATTCGTTTTATCTCAATCGTTATCGAAAATATTCCATTCGTGACGTCAGGAACGGCAGCAATCTCCAATAATCTAGATTTCTGAATGGCGGATGAAAGTGACAGTCGGTCGTATTTGCAAGCAAGGTTGTTGGGCGTGTTAATCCCCTGAGCATTTATCGATAATTCGTATCGCTTTTCATTTCAGCTGTCTTGTCGTCACTCGCTTGCTTGCCGATCTGAGCACGCAGATCTGACATAACCCTTACGTCTGAACCGAGTGCAGATTATTTTTATGACGTAACAGTTACGCAAATGTAGATTTATTTTATGATATACCACGTCGAACGAGACCAGACGTCAGGAACGACTTAAATGGTTTTAATCGTTCACTTGAATCTCCTCTGCAACCGAATACGACTCTGCTGGACAACATAAACTGCAGTGACATGATTTCCTTTTCGTTTTATGTATTTTTTTTTTTCAAACGGAATTATCGCGTACTTAGTGAAACGGATCGTTAGCTAATCAGTTAATTACAGTCTTTAGCGGAACGAACAACATGGGTGGAGGAAAATTTCTCCATTTTAAAATGTTGATGTTCTGTAAGATCGGATGTATATAGGTCACACGACGGTGTCGACGCCTGTCGTATATTGGTTCGCGGTCTGCGGCGGCACACACGAGTCCATGACGGAAAGCCAAATGGGTTCAGTTAAAGCCAAATGGCAACAAGGACGATATATGGTGAACTGCGTTTTACCGGACAAGCCGATTCACGATTTACGGCGTAGCCGGATGTGTTACTTCCGCTTTGAGATTATGGGATGGCAGCCAGCCGCCATTAAGATTGGACATGGTGTGCAAATTCGGACGCCGTAACTCAAAAATGTTGGAGAAACTATTCCGACGAGTAGGGTAAAACACGCACAGCTACACTTCAACTGTGACACTGTTTGCAAAATTTATACTAGCACAGGTAAAAGTTTGAACTAATTTTCCAATAGCTATTCGATTTTATAAATTAATGTTCGCATCGTTTCTAAGATTACACAGCGTTTTCACATTTGTGGCAACCTGCCCAATATGTGCGTTGTCTTTATTGCACACAACCGGTGAGATTACGACAGAAATTATGAATTATGGGATGTGTATCTCACGAATCTCATTCAGGCGAGAGCAGGGGCGAGAACGGTGTGCAATGTGTGCGCCATAACCGCCGCCATGTTTCGTCTGTTTTTAAAATTGTTGTTTTAATCTGAAAATGGCTGTTATGCTCTTTAAGGACGTTACAATAATTTTGCAAATAAAATAAATAAATAAATAGTTTGTAGGACTGGCTTCTCGCGAATCTCATTCAGACGAGATCAGTTAGTTGGCTGGCGCCATGTTGGCGTTACCGGCGTCGGCCAAGCGCCGGAAGGAGTGCAGATTGTGAAGGTTGGAATGCGTCGTTTTTAGTGTAGTTTCGACACCCCGACGGCAACAGAAGGAGTGTCAGTAAGGCGGCCGTAGATTTGAAATTCAAATAGATATCGCATCTGACCTTTTCCAAGCCTATGCGGGGCATTGGCGTTAGTTACAACTACTTAGTAGGGCTAGCGGGTTCCCTTTCTGCTCACTTTCACCTTTTCACCTTCTGTGTAAAGCGTGAAATTTGATGTGGATGCACATGAAGGGGGTCAACTGGAAAAAAGATCTATAATGGCGCAGTGACACGACGTAGTTTTATTGTATATAACTCTCTGCTGGAGCCTTAATGGGTTAGCTGCAAGGGGCACTGAAGAAAGAAACAGACGGGTCTCATACCGAAGCCGATGCTGTGAAGAGTGATTTCTTAAGCCTATAATAACGCACGATTTTTGTTGTTGGAGAAAACAATGTTATTTTAAGCCTAAGATATCCGCTATTCCGTTCTTTTCCCCTTCATTTTTATGTAGTGCACCTTGTAATTATCCCCTCCAAAACCCATACTGGTGCCAATCTGGAGCCAATATGGCGGCAAATGTCAAATGCTCTATAGCAAGTTCAACCCCATTCCCTAGGGGTGGGGGGGGGGGAGATTTACCCCCGCCCCCTCCCCCCAACGACCGTTTTTCGGCTGTAACTCCGTAACCGTCAACAAATCAGAAACATAACGTGAGGCAAAAACGTTCAGCACACAGTTCTGGACAGAAATTGTGATATACATCTTTTACATAAACGATTAACGATTAACGATTAACGATTAACGATTAACGATTAACGATTAACGATTAACCCCAAAATCGTTTTTAAGTATAACACCCTAAGTCGCGCGAACGCTCCTTTTTTAAAGTGGTTGTTGCAGTGATTTTCGTGTACAAAGCCTCTAACAGCCCAAAATGGACATGCTCAGGATTTTATGAAAGATGGTGCTCTATTCTTTCCATCAATCCAAACCGAAACTAAGCCGCCCGCGCACTGAGCGACTTGGCTGCGCGGCCAGGTCGCTGCAGCCAATGAGAATGCTTATAGTTTATGCTAAACCACGCAGTAATCATTTTCATTGGCTGCAGCAACCTGGCCGCGCGGCCAAGTCGCTCAGTGCGCGGGCGGTCTTAGATAGGGACTGTCCTTAGCCCTTTTAAAGGTCAAGAGATAATGGCATAACGGCGAAAGCGTATGGTGATTTTCGAATACCAAGTGCTCTTGCGAGCCTTGTAATAGCCCGAAATGCACTATTTTTTCCCCCAGTTACCCTTCATATGCATCCTTACTAATTTCATGCTTTTCACAGAAAGTCAACAGTTCCATCAATTTTGGGCCCCTAGCCGCCCTCTTAATTGGTTTGACTCCATGCAGCTTCGTACGCAAAGCATTACAGCGGCGCCCCAACTACCGCCAGGGCCCCACGTAGGCTTGAAAGAGGGAAGATATGCAATATCTAGCGAGTTAACTTTCTAATCTGTGGCAGTACTGAGTGGTAGGGCTTTGGCCATTCTGATGTAGATTTAACTGTTAACTCCGGATGGAATCAATCAGTCGTGTCGATGGGTGACGTCAGTTCCGCTCAACAGACACTTTTGGGATGCTGTGTATAGTTCGCTTAGAATTTTTTTTGTGTATTAAAGGTACCAAATTGTCTCCAACAGGACACGTTTCGACGAATTCGGATTTTTTGGAACTGAAAGACCGATCGGTTCGAATCCCAATCAGGCATTTTATCTGACAAGTGGAAAAAGTAAAGGATATAGACTTGCATTTGTATTATTCATATTTCAGATTCTCGGAGCATGCGCTTTTTTGCCTGGCAAAACGTCATATCACTATGGTGTCCGTAGTTTAAGTCGATGCGTTGCCATCTATTGGCGTGTAGTGGAATTGAAATGGCGGCGATGTGGATCCAATCACGCTTGTGAAATATGTAGACAGACATGCCAGACTTTAGTCCAAACGTTGAAGTCTTAAGCCGTAGTTGAGTTTAGCTGTACTTCGGGCTACCAAACCCTTGTTGTGCGCATTCGACGACAAATATTGCTTAATTAATGTGGATTGTAAACAGTCTGATGTTGATTGCACTCCATGCAAATATCTTGTCTTCCGGAGCTAGACGAACCTAGTATGATCCTTAAATCATGACTCACAAAACGAAATAAACTGTTTTGTACCCCCATATAAGAACTTGATTGGGTTCACGCCTTAATTGAACGTGTGTGAAATGAATAATTAGTATAACTTTTAGACTTAACCTAATTTTTTTTCCGCTGTGTTCGAACTAACAGCAAATATTACTTTCAGTATCGTTAATCAGTTCATTACATGGTGATAACACATTTTTCCCCAACCTAAATAATAAACAATGTTTTTTCGAATTTTTTGTTTATTTTAATGAAATGAATGTTTTAAATTTACGATAGCATTGTGACTCTTATTATTCTGGTTTTTTCCCCACAGGCAGCGTAGCGATCCTGAATGTTTTTGTTTTCATTAATTTTTTTCTTTTAAAACCTAATACATATTTTTTTTTGTTGCTTGGGAGTTGAAATGCATGTAATCCAATGAAAGCCATAGTCTTAACTCACGCATTTTTTTTTTCATGTTTTTTCGGTTGGGGGGGGGGGGGGGGGGGGGGGGGGGGGGGGGGGGGGGGGGG
>JAHWFP010165254.1:117819-139618 GCA_023313725.1 Lithobius niger | reverse complement strand
TTTTTTTTTTTTCTTTCATGTTTTTACCTACATTAATTGCTCATTGTCCTCATAACCGGCAGGCAGAGTTATTTATTGCCACCGCGCGTCGAACGAACCGGCCGGGATGAAAGAATTTTTTCATCGAAAAGATGGAGTGAAAGTGACTTGCATTTTATTCTATTACGGTTTTGGGAACAAAACAAAAATGTGAAACATCCGTTAGAAGGTGAAGCGAAGCTTGATAATCGCGAAATTATAATAATAACCAAGACGCTGCAGATAAAACAAAAAAAACAAAAAAAAACAAGAAAAAAACACGCAATACATTCATTAGCTTCACACGGCCATAAGCGTTATAAGTTATAGAGCTACTGCTTATACAATGGGTGGTTGGCGTCTGGTGGTTGGCAGTGGCGTAACTACGTTAGTTGTGCCGGTGACAAATTAGCCCTTGCCCTCCCCCTACCCCTCCTACCCCATTAATGTACAGGATGCCCCATTAAAAAAGTACGAACTGAAAATTTGTTAACTCCATGCTATTTTCTAATTTTTTTTACATTTTTTGTTATAGTGAAATTAGGAACAATGTTTTCGTACTGTAGTCAAGTGATCCACTATTTTCACTTAAAAACAAAAGACTTGGCAAAAAGTTTGGACGTAGAGAAATTTTTCAGCTAATGCTTTTGTTTACGAACCACTTCATTTTTTATAATGATAGGGGTGTAACACGTTATAATAGTATATAGCGAGGCGCCACTACGCGGTGCGCCTTGCAGTTACATGCGCTGCTTGTGCACTTTCTCAATATCCGCCTAAACGTGGCTATTGGCAGAGCGCCAACAGCCAGGTACAAGCAGAGCAAGAAGCGCATGTAACTGCAAGGCGCACGCGTAGTGGCTCGAAATTAATGTTTGAAATACAGTTTATATCAAATTAAACAACTAGTGTACTACAAAAGATCCTTTTGTAAATCTAATATTTTTTTTTCTTTCCGGTGGGGGGGTGGGGGGACTTGAGGCTGGGGGCTGGTGCCATACGCCGATGGTGGTTGGTGGAGTCTACCATGCCGAACAATCTTTTTACAATCCCTTTGTGAAACTTGTAAACATTATTGTTGTGCTATTGTTTCAACGACGTTAGATTCGACAGCATATTTGTGTATTGGCTCCCGAACACGTGGGGTGGGTGGGGGTGTCGGGACAGATCGGGCTGGACAACTCAGTAATCGTCATCAGAGGCACTGGATTCGCTAATTACGGCAGAGAATGCTGCTGTAACTCAATGGAACTTTCCTGCTTGACCTTTCTCTCAGTTTGCCTTTTCCTTCAAGCAACTCAGCGATGCCTGAATTTAACGTATTATCTTTAACAATCTTGTAGAACAGTTTTTGCTGTGAACTGATTGATGAACATTGTAAGCTCGAGGGTTGCCATGCCAACAATGTGACCATGCTATTTAAGGGCAACAATTGCCCACGCCCATTCCCTTCATTCCAACCCAACCAAGGCCAAGAATAAGTGCTAATTTCGATTACTTAAACTAGAGCTTGTCCTCCCTATTTTCCCCCTTTGCCCCAACTTAAGACAGTTACGTCCCGTTTCACCGAATCCCGTTTCGCCCCCCCCCCCCCCAAAAAAAAAAAAAAACAAACAAGTAGATTAACAGCTTTTGTCTCAGGGGCCAATCCCGTTTCGCCAAAGCCCGTTTTACAAAATACCGTTCACGGAATTTTAGGCACACGAAACATTTACAACAATTAAAAACGAACATTTAAACCATGATAATGGGCAGACATTTACTAACACCCGTTTTACAGAATCCCGTTTTGCAGAATAATTTGTTTCGAATTACGTGGCGCGCTCGCGCTGCCGCGCTTCCTGCGGCTAAACACATAACATCAGAAATCGCAACTAATCACAAATTACTTCCAATTAGGCAATAGGAATGCCTCTTTAACTTCTGCAATGTTAAATTTTTAAAGAATGTTTTGATTCTGCGGAACGGAAGAATATTTAGTCTGAGAAACGGTAACCATCATGTGTATAACTAACTATTCTTAAACGAGAACCTTGGCATTGACCAAGCATTTTAAACAACATTTCAAGTACACGTTTTTCCGTCTGTCTTGCCAGTTTTCAAAACGCAAATAAATCGTTTGGTCTTATTCTACCACTGCTTGTCTCGGATAAATGTTCGCCTCTTAAAGCCCCATTAAATAGAAATAAGGTTGTAAATTTCGTGTACGTAAAATTGTGTCAAATTCGATCGTTTTGGCGAAACGTAATTTGGTGAAACGCGATAGGCCCCTGAGGGTTACCAGTTTTGGTTTTTGATATATTTATTTTAGTGGCCAAATGCGACTTGAGATTTGTTCAACGGCTTATAGTGCCCGCGGCCTATCTTGAGTTCTCCGCAGAACGAATACAGATAATCGATTGTACGTTTTCGGTAGCAGAGTGCCTTGTTGATATCCAAGATGGTTACAAAAACAATGGCGGCCATCGATTAAAGCCACCCCATCCAGGAAGATGTAGCCGATCACAAAATACTTGCAGGACTCAAGTAACGCCGCGCACACAGTAAGTTGTGGTCTATTGCTAGCTCTAGACTCTAGCAAAGATGGAGCGACTAAGAAGATGGTTCATTAGCAGATCTGGACTATTCGTTTAGCGACCAAAAATGTTCAGAGGATGCAGGGTGGTGTGACGTCATAGCATCTGTTTCCGCCAAAGTAACTGAATAGCCACACCAGAAGGCAGCACAGGTTCTCGTAGGAGGCGAACTTGAAATTAAAAAAAAATGGTGGCATAGTTACTATGGTAACCACCGCTACAGCGACAATACCTTCGGAAATTGACGAAACACTCGTGCGTGGGCAACATCAGAAGTTGAAGAACTTATTCTGTGTTCGATTCAAACCGTATTCAGTTCGTTAGAAGAAACGTGAACCACGGAAAACCTTAAGCCTACGTGGCCACTCAGATTGCTTCTTTAAACACAAAAACATACATTATACTTAGCATTACTCGTAACTACAACTCGTTTTAAAATTGATTGTTGGACTAAAAAAAGTAAACCTTGATCAGACAGTTCTGATTTATCTTAAACATTTTTTTAATGTCGTAATCTGACATATGATAGTGATGGTTTTTAAGCGATTAATTTGTATTCTTATTGTGATCAATTTGAGTTAGTTATGCTAAATAGCTCGATCCCCATGATGCTTTGCGTTTCCTGGTGCAGGTGGTAAACGTCACTTCCTGCAGCATGGTCATCTCCGTGTGTTTCCTGTAAGATGGACGTCTCCTTCTCGCAACATGGCCGTCTCCTTCGTTTAATACTTGGCCTGGGACGGAAGTAAGTTTGTTAAGAGACCTTGGGCTCGTGGTGTTTCTTGTCGTACCATACATCATTCTTCTTTGGAGTCTAGAGGACTTATCTTGTTGATGACGATCTAATAAATTAAGGAAACAAATGAGGTTAACAATCGACGAAATCACGAACATGTCACGCTGTTGTGTGATTGTTCCATGATTGTTGTGTTTTGTGGTTTTTCATTTATTTGGGGGGGGGGGGGGGCTTTAAAACTGCCCCGAGAAAATAAAAGAAGCCATAACCTCTAAACGGAGGGTTTTCCTTTATTTTCAGACACAGTATTCACATTTTTGGCCTCTGTAGTTCCAGAGGAGTAGTTGATCAAACAAAATAAACACAAACAACAAGATTTTAATGACGTGGATTTCAGTCTTACAGTACGTCAGTATAATGTACTCGTTACGTAAACAGTTACAATATTATAGTTTAATGCACCTTTAATTGCGCACAGCCATTGCTTCACGTAATAATAATAATAATAATAGGGATAATAACGGTAACGTTCATCCGTTACCACATGCTGTGATTACATAAAAAAAATACAAATGGTATATTCAATTGATGACCTTGAACTGGCAATGCGTGTACCTGTTACGTCAACAAGAACATCTGTCAGCACGTTATTAACGCATCTATGACGTTGATCGGTGTAAACGTACAAACGAGGTCAGATTTTTACTATTTAGCAACACGGAAGACCGGACCTTTTTCTAAAGATGAAGAGTGAACACCAGATCAAATACAGGCAGATTTATCTTAGGGATTGCTAACCCATTTAGTGCTGGACTTACGCACTGATAACTATAGAAAACGTTAAACGAAGAATTGGATAGGGAATACAGATAAGTCATGGATTATTTAGACGAAGGCACCTCACTGTAACTGGCCTGTATTTATGTGATCGGGCCTATATTTGAGTAGTATATGCCTGTAATTGTATTCTTCATAAATAAACTTATGGAGTGGCTAAAAAAAAGAAATTGATAGATTACGAAAAATACAAAACAAAATTATTAAAAAAAATCATTTTGCAAGCAAAAATTTAAAATCATCTAGTAGCATTTACAAAAAAAATGAAGATTCTAAATGTTAAAGTAATATGCAGTGGCGTGCACAGGGGGGGGGGACAACCCTTTTCGGAAATATCCCCTTTTTGTAAAAAAAAAAAAAAATGCTCTATTTTGACAAGAGCAGAGATACCCACTGACTGGGCTGAGGAATTCCACTCGGAGTAAAACAACAAAGACAATTTTAATTTTCAGCACTAATTCAAATCTATGTGTCTTGTTCACCTAACAAACAAATAAAATAACACTATGAGGATGCCAGCAAACTTACGTTTCAAATAGGCATAACAATTGCATACTTACAAATAAAAAACATGATGAAAAACACTTAAAACCATTAAACAACTTAAAACCACTTGACAAATTTTCATCATGTTTTTTATTTGTAAGTATGCAATTTTTATGCCTATTTGAAACGTAAGTTTGCTGCCATCCTCATAATGTTGTTTTATTTGTTTGTTAGGTAAACAAGGCACATAGATTCGAATTAGTGCTGAAAATTAAAATTGTCTTTGTTGTTTTACTCCGAGTGGAATTCCTCAGCCCAGTCAGTGGGTATCTCTGCTCTTGCTGTCCCTCATACTCGGAAAATCTCTTGCTCTATTTTGGTTTCTGAACCTATAAACGCTTAAACGCTGATGCTGCAGCCAGAGAAAGGCCCTAAAGGCCAAAAAAAAAGCAAAAAATGCCAAGAAAGGGGCTGAAAGGGGCATAAAAGAATAAAAAAGAGAGACAAGCTTAAAAAAAAAAGGGTAAAACAAAAAAGACGGACGAGCAAAATAAAAATTCCCCAGAAAAAACCTCAGCGTGCAAAAGTTGCCAAAGTTGCAAAAGTTGCAAAAGTTGCCAAAGTTGCAAAAGTTGCCCCTACCCTATCTGTGGTTTGTGTACGCTACTGAAGAAAGGTATGATTATTATCATGTGATAGCAGGAGGAAATGCGTATGCTTTATTAATTCACCCCTGGTGATACTGAACAACTTCTTTTGTAATAAAAGCACTCAGAAAAGAAATTAAAGACACAAAAACTTACTCTGCTAAAAAAAAAATCAGCTTCTTACCAATAATGACTAAAAATAAATTTGGTGAAAAACCCGGTAAATCTTATTTACCGGAATTTTTTATAGGATATATCTGAAACCTTTTCGAATGTTTGCAGCCACAAGGATTTAAAAATAAATTTTGTTACTTGGATTAATAATGAGTCATTACGCACGCACCAGTTTTTAGAGGACGTTTACAATTTGTTGGTTTGTTTCGACTTTTTGAGTTTGCTTGCTTTGTTCGTTTAATAGTTTTCTGTACTTTGTGTAAGTCGGGGTTTTTTGGGGCGTTGTTTGTTTCATTGATTATTGTTGAAAAAACGAACAATCGTACTTTAAATGTTCGAAAAATTCCAACTCACGAAATCACGCTCAAATTCAAAACCAAACAAATACTACCGATTTGCACATTTTCGACAGGCTGCAATGACTAAAGATGGAAAAAATAGTCCTCATGTCTTCATCAAGCCACCAAAGAAGTTAATTTATAGTTACATTTTCCATCATAGTCGTCTCCTATTTCTGACTAACGATCGAAGCACGTCGGATAAAGTAAGTAACGTAAATACGTTTCTTGTGGTAGCCTGATGAAGACGACTATTTTCCCCATCTTTATTCGGTAGCATTTGTTTGATTTTAAATTTGAGCGCGATTTCGTGTGTTGGAATTGATTATTTTACACCACATACGAGAAATGCGGAAATAAAAAATAAAATAAAAATTATATCAGGAAGTATTTCCTAAGCAAATTTTATATACCTAGGAAAGCAAATAAGTATGCCTTTATTTTTCCCATGACCATGGTTTAACCCCCGGTGCCCCCTGGGACTAGTGGCACCGTCGCTGACGGAATCTAGCCATACTCACAATTCGATATTTCCCGTGCACTTCGTAAATTTCATCAACGATGGCACCATTCGACTTTCTGAAGTTTTCTGTATACGTTACTGATTTACGTCAACAGTTTCAAACAAGCAGTTTTCGATGCAATGAAAGGAAATATCAAAATAATGTATGGGCGTTGATGGTGTATTTTTCTGGTTCATATTTTGTTTTGGAGCTGACGTCCAAAAGGACGGTCTCCGTATATTCATACTGTAGTTTAACGGCAATTTCTATTCCAGTTGGCCTTGGCTCAAAGATATGAAACTCCTTACTCGTGCCAAGGTCGTTTCAACGCTGCTTCTTGCGAATTGCAGAGTGTCCGTTGCGGCGTGTCAACTTTCGAATTGGGTTCGAGGTTCGAAGTTGATGTTATCGGTTCTAATATTTCACAAATGATAGGAGCAATTAAATTTGGGGTCCTGCAGCAAAAACACTCCACACGACACGACTTTATGAATCTAACGAAAACTGAACAAGAGTGGTACAAAAAATACTTCGTTGAAGACAGGCTTTTGATTTAATGCATGCATGGAAGGATATGAAAGGAAGGGCACGTCAACACAATGGTATTTGCACCCATTCTTTGACAAATGGTGCTTACTTTGGGCAAACAACACAGAACAAGTGCAGCAAGAAAAAAAAAAAAGAAAAAAACTACAACCAACTGACGTTGCTAAAAAACGCACAGAAGGGCAAATTGGATGACGACTCACTGGAGGCGGATGCAGATGCAGCTAAAGCACCACAGAGAATAAACATCTGGCAAAATTTGGTACTTGGTGACGTTTAACTCAAAAACAAAAATTAACAATTAAAAAACAAGCTAAAGGAGGATATACAGTGATTTAGTGTGTAGATTGCAATTATTTATTGTACAATTACAATAAATTGCAAATTTTTAAAGCATTAAATCTACAGAATTTAAGTTAAGATGTATCGACAAGGTTCGTCGCATGCAGTACGTTTGGTTCCGGGGCTTCGCATCGGCACGTCGGTTGGAGCTGGCAAGAGAGACTCCCATCCTTTGGTCATTGGTCCCGGTGCGTCGGTGCGGTTCCGGTGCTCCTTCTGTCTGCAGCGCCGTCTCCTGGCGACACTCTGCTGCAACTACTCCGTCATACCTTTCCCTGCAAGAACCATATATTCTAATCTTTGCCCTTTAATAATGTCTGTTACTACAACTGATTGTCTCAACGTTCCTGATGTATTCAACGTTCCTATTTTTGTAACAATACTTTATGTATCTCATAAGCCCATGCCAATTGTTATCTGCCCTTAACGACCAACTTAGGGGTAGTAACTAAGTGAAGTTTTTCTGGCATTCCAACCATCAACCCCAAGCATTCCAGATGTGAACCATTTTTGGCCTACTTAATTAGAACCTTTTCCCCCTTTAGCTTACTTATTTAGGGATCACTTTGTCACAAAATCATCACCAAACCTTGTTAAACCGTACCAATTGGTGGGCGAGCAAACCACTATCAAAATCATTAATCTTGGACCAACATGGCAGAAAGGTAACTTGTGACCCAGTCTCGTCATTAACTTAAGCTAATCCAGTGTGTCAACCAGCTAATCGTTACCATCCGTTGATGCAAAGGTAATAAGTAGGTTTTGCTGCAGATTCTCGAAGAAAATAGTTTTGTTTTTAAATAAGACAAAACTCGAAACTCGAAATATTCGAGTTTGAAGTTTTCAGATCGAAACGAGTTTACACGAGGAAGTCAACGAAAGCCCACGCCCCTAGAATGAAAACCTACTCGGGTGGCGAAAAATAGCCAACTGTGGGAGAGCTAAAGCAAAATTAGACTGAAAACCAAAAATGGGAAAAGGGTTGGGGAACTTTGAGTTTAAATTAGGGTTAATAAAAAGCCTAACCACAATTGGGCTTACTAGAGGCCTAATAAGCCAGAAATACCCCTAACCAGAAGACCTAGCAGGGGTTAAGGGAGGACCAGCCTGGTGGCTGGCCCGAAGGCTTTCTGATTTTACCATGCTGGCCCCTTGCTTAAATACGTTTTGGTTGCCCCTGACAACCACGAAATGGCCAGGGTATTATGGGTAATAGAAAGTTCTAGAATGTTCTAGAGGCAGGAACCGGAAACTAAATTACAAGACATAGATAATGTCCACCTGTGTAAGAATGGACACCCAAGACTAAGATTGGCCATTGGCCCCAGCAAACATGCAAGTAACAAGATTTGCGACATACTCCAACACCCACACGAAGCTCTGAAATTCACTCCTTGAAAATCTTGCGTCAAAACTTGACAAACATACATCTTGTTTAACACTCTAACCATGTTCAATTTTTATTTCAACATGTCAGTAAACTACACGCTGAAACAAAAACATATACATCAAAACACATGTGAATACCAACATCAACTCTATGCAACTACTAAAAAACACTTTCTTGTTTTTACTAATGAACATGAAAGATGACCAACTCTCAACACCACGGGTTTTAAAAAAAAAAACCACCCGTGACCCTAGAACTATAGCCTAGGGGTCACGCACTTGCGTCCTGTCAGACGACTTTTGTGATAACGGCGTCTTGGTAGACGACTTTGGATACCCCAATCCCACGTTGTGGAATTGGGCTACAACTACGTTTGTAGCAGATGAACATGAAATAGCAAAGAGTTTGCTCATGCGAGACAAACTGACCAACTTCTCACAAACAAGAAATTGCTCTTAAGAGCAGACCAGAAACCTTTATGATGTAAAGAGACAGAAAACTAGTAGCTTTCCTTAACAAACAGACTAAAACGTCGCCACATAAAGACGAAACCAAAACGCAAATATTATTGTATACTAGGTGAAACACGAACGAATGTATTTATTTTGAAAATAAATTATTATTATTATTATAAATGGGCATAACCAAACCTCAAACATTGCCACCAAGAATGGGCAAACCAAGAACTGGACATCGAAAAGCATAGGTTTAAGAAAAACCTGAAACAACTACTAAACAACGCATTCTCCACACTATAATTAAGTTAGTTCTAAAGGCCGAAAATTAGGTTGATTTATGGGAAAAAAAAAACCTTTTGGGGAAAAAAAACCGTTGCAGAAAATATTACTCTTTAAGAGCAGACCAAATTGCAAGAATGGATGCTTATTATTAAGCTTAAATTAAAATATTGCCGTAACGCAACCCAAACGCCAAAGCAAAGTTTCCCCTTCACTAAACCCACCTAGAATTCTAAAGTAGTCTTAACAGCCAAACTAAGCCTTGATTAAAAAAATTGAACAAAGTAAAAACGTTTCTGTTTTACCTCCCAAGTTTAAAAACCCAAAAATTCAAAATAGGCCTAAAAATAAGCAAACGCCATAAACCCTAAAAACGGATCCCCAAGACCCTTCTGCATGCCCCTACCAATTTTGGACAAGATCCGAGGACGTTAGGCTTAGCGAGTACAATAACCCTAACGAAAAGACAAAAACTTGAAAAATAAGGCCCAGTCTTAACCAAAAGGTTTACCCACGTTTTACCTTATTTTTCCCGAGGGAAAGAAAAAACACCTAAAAGGGTCGAAAAGTAAACCTAAAGGACCCAGACTCGAATCCCCAATCAAAAGGACCCCTAACCCATTCCCGACCAGCATTACTCCCGGGAAGAAAAAACCCAAAGGGAACATCCCGGGTTTCGGCACCATGACGCAAAATAGCCAACTGTGGGAGAGCTAAAGCAAACTTAGACTGAAAACCAAAAGTGGGAAAAGGGTTGGGGAACTTTGGGTTTAAATTAGGGTTAATAAAAAGGCTTGTTAGGTTGGGGGGAAAAGCTTAACCACAATATTGGGCCTACTATAGAGGCCTAATAAGCCAGAAATACCCCTAACCAGAAGACCTAGTAGGGGTTAAGGGAGGACCAGCCTGGTGGCTGGCCCGAAGGCTTTCTGATTTTACCATGCTGGCCCCTTGCTTAAATACGTTTTGGTTGCCCCTGACAACCACAAAATGGCCAGGGTATTATGGGTAATAGAAAGTTCTAGAATGTTCTAGAGGCAGGAACCGGAAACTAAATTACAAGACATAGATAATGTCCACCTGTGTAAGAATGGACACCCAAGACTAAGATTGGCCATTGGCCCCAGCAAACATGCAAGTAACAAGATTTGCGACATCGGGGTCGGTGCTGGTGTGGGGTCTTAAGCTCAGACTACAACCAGAACCTGAAAATGCGGTTTCCAGTCGGATTTTTACGTGGGTGATGTCCTTAACGCTGTAAATTCTATACAAAATACTGCCGCAAATTCTATCAAGCAGGGGCCAGAATATAGGACTTAACCACACGACGTCTTCAACGTTGTAAATTCTATCCACCCAAAACCAAAACTGGTAGAAAAACCCGCCAAGTTTCCAAAAACGGTCGGCCTTTGAAGGTAGTGATATCATTCCACCTGGGAAAGGCCGCCAAGGTTAATCCAAGGTTAATATTAGCCAAGTTAATCGCACATACTAATAGTTAGAAAGTTGAATGAAAACTAGAAGATTTAACTTTTCATTTAACGTCCAAAGTATTATTCGGTGCGATTAACTTGGCTAATAGGATTAACCTCGGCGGCCTTTCCCTGGTGGAATGAAATCACTACCTTCAAAGGCCGACCGTTTTTGGAAACTTGGCGGGTTTTTCTATACAAAATTATGCAGTAATACGAACAGAATTCTTCGTGCCCCGCGCTCCCCAACGTCACACCTCCGTACTATTGACGAGTCAGGTTGAAGTGGGCCCTTCCTCGACTTTTGCTCTCACATGTATAAGGATGCGTTTATGCAACAACTCGCCTTTGCAATCTCGCAGCTGGAAGCTAGAAATCATCTGAAATTCCAACATGGCGGCAGTTTTAGCTTTGGCGACTCGCAACGAAAACAGTCAATAATGTGAGTTCAGAACCGGCCTGGAAATTGTTTCGTCAGGAGGCATTCTTCATCTTATTGTTACGGATTACAAGACTGCAAGTATTTACTTAGACGATATCTGATTTAGCTCGTCCACGTAGCGTTGTTACCATGGCAATGAAACCTTTGCCATCGCGATAAAATTCTAGCTGAGAGAATGCAAAGCCGAGTCTTTGAATGAACGCGCCCTAAGGCTATAATTACGCTTCTCTGGTTCTGTACGGTTCTAACTAGCATGCCGAGCAAGCCATTTCAGAGCGACGATAACACGCGCATCGAACACACGTCACTGGGTTTAAAAATCAGTCGATACCCGGAAAAGGATGATGGGCGGCAATTGAAACGATCCTCCACTAACCAACATACATTTCGAGCCTAATGATGTTTATCTGACGCCAGGCGACTCTTTATCAGCTACGGCCTCAAGGTATTCGATATTATTTGAAGAGCAACTTTTCCGCGTGCGTGGAGCAATTTGTCATTTTAGGGAAATGTTCTGGGATCGTAACGACGACAGGCAGACGACAGATAACGTCTTGGTGACGTTAGTGATTCGATTCAAGTATGCTGGGTGACGATTTGGAGGGGAAAAAAAAGATTCGGCTGGCGAAATCAAAACATCTGGCTCAGTAATACTGATTAATGAGCCGCCACTCTTAAAGGGGAATCGCCACCAAATTACAATGTGCAGCATCTATAGCCATTTGCCCGATGTCTAGTGCTGTCTAGCCGTTACTCTCAACAGGCGAAGGAACACACAAATAAATTTCTTTTTACACAACAAACAAACCACGTGCCTCCTTAATTATTGAGTTTAAAGTTGGTGCGCCCACGTGCACCAGGAAGCAAGCGGTAAAGTTAAGCCTAACGACATCACGGGCGCTTTTTTCTTCATATAGGCAATTTTGAAAATCAGATTTTGAACCGCTAGATGGGCGGCATCTAGTGACGGTGATATTGTTAACCTTGATCGCTTGCTCCCTGGTGCACGTGGACGCACCAACTTTACATTCAATAATTAAGGAGGCACATGGCTAGTTTGATGCGTAAAAAGAAATTTCTTTTCGCATTCCTTCGCTTGTTGAAATCAAGTGCTACATAGAACTAAACAATGGTAGACGGCGCTAGATGCTGCATCCTGTCATTCGGCGAATAGTCACCTTTAAGAGCCACCGCGCGCACAGAGGCCAGGTCGCTGCGGCCAACGAGAATGCTTACCGTGTATGTATAGTAACGCGCACTTGGCCGCAGCTGCCAGCCTGTCGCCGCGGCCACTGAGATCTCAGCGGCGTGCAGGCGGCCACAGAGCGACCATACTTGATCCCACGTGATCGAGAATTGCCAATGAAAAACGGACGTAGCCGCGCGGCCCGTCGGCGTGTTTTTTGGCCGCGACGACCACTGGCCGCACGACCTGGCCGCTCAGTGCGCGGGCGGCCTAAGACCTTTGTTTTGTACATGGTGTCAACAAAAGAATATCCACGTAACAGAATTTACTTAAAAATCAATGAGTAAAAAATTAACATAAAAGTCGCTGTTTGATTGGTTGATTCAGAAAGTTTTCAGTGGTAGCACCGTATTTATAATCAACATGCACCCTGTTGCATGTATTGATCGCTTAGGCCGTGCAAGATGTCACCAGGTGTGGATCCATAGTGGGGCGGTGGGAGCGATCGCCCTCCCTAAAACCAAATCAAGCACAGCTTGTTTGAAATCATCTTCACAGACTGCGTAGATTTATTATGATCCCTATAGAGTAGTGACACGACGTAGTATTATTGTATATAACTCTATGCTGGAGCCTTAATGGGTTAGCTGCAAGGGGCACTTCAGAGAGAAACAGAAGGGCGTCATACTGAAGCCGATGCTGTGAAGAGTGATTTCTTAAGGCTATAACGCGCTATTTTTGTTGTTGGAGAAAACAACGTTATTTAAGCCTAAGAAATCCGCTCTTCCGTTGTTTTGCCCTCCATTTCTATGTAGTGCACCTTGTAGTTATGCCTCCAAAACCCATAATGGTGCCAATATGGCGGCAAATGTCACTGCTCTATAGAGACAGAAACACACTACAAAAGAATCGCCATTACAGGTTTTTTACTTTGGTTGGTTTCGTCCCTTTTTCTTGCTTTCGTCCATTTCCATTTAGGCCGCCCGCGCACTGAGCAGCTAGGTCGCGCGGCCAGGTCGCGCGGCCAGTGGTCGTCGCGGCCAAAAAAACACGGCGACGGGCCGCGCGGCCACGTCCGTTTTTCATTGATAATTCTCGATCACGCGGTGAAAAATGAACCTGGAGCAAGTATATGGTCGCTCTGTGGCCGCCTGCACGCCTCCCGGGATCCCGTGGCCGGCCTGTCGCCGCGGCCACGGCCACTGGGATCCCGAGCGACCATACTTGCTCCGTGTTCATTTTTCACCACGTGATCGAGAATTATCAATGAAAAACGGACGAGACCGCGTGGCACGTCGCCGCGTTTTTTGGCCGCCACGACCTCTGGTAGTGGTAGTATGGTTATACGTTTCCTGCTTCACCACCAATCAGAAAAGAGATAGAAACAGGGGGAGGGGGGGGGGACCTTTGCCTTTATCTATATATTAATAAACAAAAACGGAACGTTAAATGTTTACAGTAAGCAAACAACCAGATGTGGCCTATAACAATCGACATATTGCATTAATAAAGCTAGCTCTTAAGGGCACATAACTCCCTCCGGTGTATTTTAACAGTTTCACTCGATACATTACCGGAAATAGTTTTATATAAACTGATTTACCTTTCATTTGCTGGTCTTAGGGTACGATGCAGATGTCAGTAGTGGCGCGTGATTGTTATTAGGTTTGTTTTAAACGGCTTGGTCCGAGCGGTATATAACTCCCGCCACATCGCTGGCAAGCCGCGGCCCTGGAGGAAGGATAATTAATCCTTCGCTCAAGTTTGCGACTTGGTCGTACGATGTGTCACGTTGCAGCGGCCCCGAAATGAGTATGACTAGTGTCGTAGAGCAATGCGCGCTGCGGTCGTTTGAACTATATTTTAGCGTAGGTGACGCAGAGTAAAGCGGCCAGAACGGAGGGATTTATGTGCCTTTAAGAGCCGACTTGAGAGAGTTTCAAAGTTGGTTGAGTAGCAATCACTGCATGCACAACCGTTGTTGGGTTTGTTGGGCTTGGTATCAGAACAGAGAAACGTCCTCCATTGAAAATAAACATTTATTTCCATAACACAAATCAGCAGGGGTTCAAAGAGGGAGCAGAGATGGGGATATTCAGACCACACAATAGGGGAAACCGGGGCCCACTGCAGTGTTACGCTCAGGTATGCGGGAACCAGCTAGCCGGCGTATGTTAGTTACAGCTAGTTTGCATTAATTCACTATGTTTACAGCCAGTACGTAAATAAACTCCTGGGCGCGTATGCGCAACGGCCCGCCTTTGCATTCTCGCATCTAGAAGTTAAAAATCATCTGAAAATCCAATATGGCGGCATATTGAGCTCTGCCGGTTCACAACGAAAACTGTCAATAATGCGAGTCGAGAATGCATTAAGCGTATGATTACGCATGAACTGAACCTACAATGTAAGGGTTTTTTTTTTGGTAGCATAAGAGGAAAGGAGAACGGGAGAGGGCACGTACAGGATGGGAGGGAAAGGGGAGTACTCCAACAAGCGAAATTGCCTGTCGCGTTCAACATTTAGGCCACACCGACCGAAAACTGGGAAACAACCACGAGCGAAACAAAACCCCGGGTACAACTGCTAGTCGTAAATAAATAACGGTTACCTAGCAATTAGCGTTCGGCGAGCGAGAAGGACTCGTTGCATAAACCCGCCCTATCATGCGATGGCGTAGGTTGCACGCACACAGTCGCATCGTTGTAACGCCCACCATAGCAACGAAAATAAGGAAAAGCATAACACAGCACGAACGTTCGCGTATTGTGTTGCGTTTAGGGAAAAAACTGAATAAAAAACTGCAGATGTCTCCTATACGACTGCACTGTGTCGCTATTGTCAACAACGTATGGCGACGAACAGTAAGCAAAAGCAGTTGCGCAACGCAACACAAAGTACGCTGTATACAAATAATAATAGTATAATTGCAATTTTAAGAGTGTTGGGCAATTTTTTTCGTCTAGACATACAAAGTAAAAGATTAAAGGGACATGCCATCTCACTATATTCGAGCATCCTGCGCGAAAAAGCCTTGTAACATTTACGTGTTAGAATGAAAGTAGCTTAACCATTTCTCACGAGGAAAATTAATGCTTTTGTAATATTTACACACGTCTGTAATAATGTTGCAAAACTGAATTATACTGGAAAGCCAACTTGGAGGAATGCACCTTTAACTGAGAAAAAAAACAAAGAAATATTAGCGCTCGTATCCCCACGAAACTCACAGCTGTGAAGGTACACAAATAAAATGGATTAGAGTTCACTCGAACGCAACGAACTATAATTTGAACTCCAATTCCAGGGATGAAGCACTGTTTTTTACTCAATGGTTATGTCAGAAAGTGAACGCAGTTTGTGTTTGAAATGTGTAATATTTGTGTGTGTGTGCGTGCTGGACGTGCTAATATAACGTTTTTAAAGCTTCTAAACGTTCCATGCATTCACGTCCAGAACTCACCATTGTGCGCCAGCATCGACTGTAATGGCAGCAAAAGCGAACCTGGCAGCATTCGAATAGGGCACACGAACCGAGTTGTTTATAATCATAATCAGACAGACCATACTGGTTGTACCACGAATACTGTCTGGTTATTCTCGTTTATTATGTGCGACGATTTTACAGTTCAATTGGACGGCTATGCGTATGATGAAAGAGCTAGATGCATGTACATTATTGGCCGTTCTTCCGTGCAAATAATCATAGCACAGACCATCATTAAATATCTTAAACTTCTAAATTCGTACCGCTCTTCCAAGAAAAAGAAAGTAATTATTTGGATTACCGTCCTTTTCTAATTCTAATTTTTGGCCGTGTACTTTTTTTCAAATCTACACTTTTTAAACAATGAAATAATTCCTTCTGTTACTCATCACACAAAATTTCCAATTCACTACTTCGACAGCATGTCACATTTTCGACAAACCATTTTTTATAGACACTGTACGCTTGTCTTCCTCAGGCTGAAATCTTGAGTTATAATCGCTGTTTTACCGCAATTGGCGTTGGAAATTTAAACTTGGTGCTCGTTGCCTCCGGTTGTTGTCAGGTACTGCCGTTCCCCATTGACGTTCCCTAGTTGCACTGCCAGGTCATATGCCACAATGTGTTGAATTTCAGGGTACGTCGGTGGTTGTAAGTTCATCAATGGGAACCCTGCGTTTCTGTAGTGTCGAATAATCTATTCTAATGCTCTCAAACGTGGACCTCCTGACGAGTTTTTGATTAGGAGCATAGTGGGCTTTATCCAACCAATTTGTGATGAGTTTTCATTTGAGAGCATTAGAATCGCTTTCAATTCAACACTACGTAAATGCATGGGACCCCTTGATGAACCTGCAACGACCGTGGTACCCTGAAATTCAAACAATGAGCAATATGACCTCGCAGTACAACTAGTGCGTCAATGGAGAACGGCAGTGCCTGACAACTACTGGAGGCAACGAGAGCCACGTTTAAATCCACAACATCAAGATGCTTTAGCTTTTGCCGCGTACCCAGGCGTAACCATGGCGCCAGAAGGAAAGAGGGACAATTTCGCTAGGTAAATCCCATTGGAATTTTCTAGGGTCTTTTACAAGCCACACAAAACAGAGCGACAAAACCCATATTTCAGTCTGAAGAAGATAAAATGACAGCGTATAAAGCCTTACGTTTGTCGAAAATTTGCCACACTATCGGAGTAGTGACATTTGAAATTTTGCGAGGTGAGTAAAAGAATGACTTCTGTATTTCAAAGTAAACGCCAAATGGCGTTTTTTTTTAATTTAAAAGATTCTGTACAACCACAAATAACGCTGTAAAAGTACACTTATTGCCCTCATTACATTTAGAAATTAAGACTTGTCAGTTCGCCACACGGCTTTTTTTAATTAAAATTATTCTATACTACCACAACGAGTAGAGCAATAGTATACTTATTGGCCACGTTATAATATGTTAGAAATTGAAACTTGCCACGTTCGCTTTTGATGCCGTCACAATGTCATCAGGAGGAATTGTTGATCGTATTGTTACGGATTGCACGACAGCAAGCATTTACCCAAACGATGTAAGAAAATCCAGGTGTACTTGTAACCATGGCAACGAAACCTTTGCCACTGCGAATACAGAGCAAAATCGGTGGACAAATAAGCCCTCACGCTGTGTGCGTCATCAATCAATAAAGCACAGCGTATAGCATAATACATAGCATCCATATTGGTCGCTGAGCGAAAACCTAGTAAAGAAAACAAAAACATAAACAAATGCAGCCTCCGATATCTACTAGTGCTGAAATCGAAACCCCAAACGTACGTGGACTAAAAAAATAATAATTAAAAAACAATTTATTAAAAAAGGTGCACAAGTATATAATAAAAAATGCGACGTTTCTAGTCGGCTACGACTCTTTATCAAGCAATACTTAGCACTAGGCCTTAAAGTCGAAACGTGTTAAAAAAACACAGGATGAACCCACAAAGAACAACCAAAGCATACAATTTTAAAAACTAAAACTGAACCTATGCCAGGGTGAAACCTGGCAAGGGGGAGACCAGACATTACTTCCTGCAAATGCTGGTCGTAAGTGCTGGTGGTGGAGGTGACTGTTGGGGAAGTTTTGCTTGAGAAATAGTCGAATTCGACTCGAAACGTCGGGTTTTTAATTGTATGCTTGTACACCTCATTGACTTTTGAATTTTAATCGCTGTGTGTGTTTTTTTTCATCACTTAGATTCAATAAATACACGGGGATGATGACGAAAAATAACTAACTGTGGGAGAGCTAACTATTAGATTGAACAAACTCTTCTAAGGGAAGCTTTGAAACTTTGGGCTTAATTTAGGGTTGGGAAAATAGGTTTGTTTAGGTTGGGGGAAAACGGCCAACCAAAAATTGCGTCTACTAAAGGTCTAACCAAAAATCCCCTTAACTAGGTGACCTAGCAGGGGTCGAAGAAGGACCAACCAGTTGTCTGACCCGAAGGCTTTCTGATTATGCATTCCGATCGGACCACTGCTTTTATGCGGTTTGGTTACCCCTGACGACCGCGAAACAACAAGGGTATTATGGGAAATGGAATTTTCTAGAAGGTTCTAGAGGCTGGAGCCGAAAATTAAATTACAAGACATAAATATCGCCCACCTATGTAAGATTAGCCAAATAAGACTCCTAAGGTTGGCCATTGGCCCCAGCAACCATGCAAGTACAAGATTTGCAACAGATGACACCGAGTGAAAAATGTGAAAGAGTGTGAAAATTTGATAAAAAAAAATTTGTATCGTGCAACAAACGATAAATAAATTTAGCTCCGCTACAGTTGAATAACGTTAAAATTCAATTTGAGGAGTCCATTTACCTACGTTTATTTGTTTTGTCGGTAGATGGCGATGTGACTTGCACTGCGGGAATGTCGCTGTTCTTTTGTTCGAGGAGGTACCCAAAATGCAACGTTCCAGCATCCCCAAATTCGTCGCGTTTTCGTGCTTTGGAAATAACCTTATTTTTAAAAAAAAAGTGTGAAAAAAGATATGAAAATGTGTCCAATTTGTGTGCGAAAAAGTGTGAAAAAAATGCAAACGTGTGAGGCGAAAAAAAATATGAAAAACTAACTAAGTCCGGTGGCACCTCTGATACACACAAAGAGTCGCTGTAAATTATACAAATAAAAGAGGAAAACAAATCAAAATAGTGGAAATCACACGCTAGAAATAATGGCATACACACGCATGGTCTCCATACTACGAAACTGATGACAAACATGAAACCAAGAAAGTTCAGAGAATGGTTACTCGTCAGTGCAAACAGTTAAAGGGCAATTACATCTATTTTGACATGCATGTTTGACTTTTGGATCACTTACGCAATAACTAAACACAAGAATTGCGGTAAGAATACGTTACTATTTGTTAACTACAAGAGCCTAAAGACCTTTGGTCATTCGCTCTATCTAAGAGATCTAAAAACTACTTAATCCTAATCCTGGTCACCACCTCAAACCTCCACTGAGCACGAACCAACCCACACTACAGGTCTGCCTACACCACTGGCTCAGCTCGAGCCAACATCACTAGTAACCCACAACGCATCCATGTCCACGAACACATCACTATTGTCGCCTCCATCAGATACAACCTCCACACTACCCCTATTGTGGGAACCTCGTCCACTCAGGAAGCACAGGCTTGACTGGGGGCTCTGCCATGACTCATGATCTGCTTTCCACACCTCCCATGGCCGAAGAGCAGTGTGCAATCGGATCACCCACGCCTGCAATTGCGCTCTCCTCCTGCACTTTGTCCCCTTCATTCACAACCGCTCCACTGGTGTCCACGACTTTCATTTTGTGCGCACAAGGGGAGGTAGCCAGTCTGGGGCGCTTCTTGGACCTTTTTCCTTTTCCCTGCACTGACCACCCCTCCTGGCTCTGACCATGCTCCGACTCTTCTTGCTGCGACACCACTTTGGGGACGGGATTGTCACTGTTATTACCACAATCTTTCTGGATGGAAACCGCACCTGGCAATTCCACTTGCCTCACCCTCCTTATCTCGTTGGACCACACACTTTGCACCGCCCCGAAGATGCTCACAGAGGGTGTCCTTCGGCACCACCGCTTGACACCGTTCACAATAAATATTCTGGCAAAATCTGCGAACATGCCCACGCAAATGGCACTTTAAGCAACGTGGGACCCTGTCCGCAATAGCCAGCAATGCTGGTACCCCCTTCACTCCTATGACATCCGGGATGTCGTCCAAAAGCACAGAGTCCTTCTGCTTCAAAATGATACTATAAACATCAGTACGACAATGCTGCAGACCCTCCACGGTGTGGTACTCGAATTCGTGGCTGACCATGGCACCACAGTCCACCAACGCATTGCTGACGTTACTACGTCCGGTACAACAATTTAATTACTGCACCACCAAAATACGACACGGAGATCGCCATTGTTTTGCTGGAACGCTCAGAAATTAATGCCGACAGATGTCACTCTTCGATTTCGACTCGCAGCCGATTGAGATAGCGGTATTGCCTGTGAGGAGCTCAAGCGTCTGGCGGCCTTAGCTGGCCGGCAGTGTAGCGGCCAGCTAAGGCCGTCAGACGCTTGAGCTCCTCACAGTCAATACAGCTATCTCATTAGGCTGCGAGTCGAAATCGAAGAGATCCGTCTGTCCGTCCGTCTGTTGCCCTTTAAAGCAATTTCCTTTTGCAGATCGGCTTAAACATTCGGAGCGTCTGTATGCAGGAACGAGAATAAGAGGAGGTCTTATTTTAATACACCAAATCTTAAATAAATACATTGATTTGCCCACTGAAACGTCTTTTGTACTCTCCAATGCTGGTTTTACTCCTTGGGTCATACAAAGAAGTTCAAGAAGCCACAGCTTTCAGAATTGACATTGGCAAATCATGTTTTACTGTGCGTTCCATCCGTACGTGGAATGCCTTGCCTGATTTTGTGGTTAATTCTACAACGCACAGCAGCTGGAAGAGTCGCTATATGAAAACTCTAAACCGTACACAGATGTTTTAAGCATGAGTTTTATTTAGTTTCACTCCCTTGTTGCTATTGTTAACGTAGTTCAGTAAGCCACCTTTATGCATTTACGTTTCGTCGGAGTGGCATGACCCGGATTCGAACTGGCTACCCATATCAATGAAATAACGGATTTGTCGAGATGACCAACCACTCCTCCACTGGCATTAAAATATAAGGATGATTCACTGAATCCGTCATTAAAGGGGAATTACCACCAAATGACAAACTGCAGCATCTATACCCATTCGCCGCTATCTAGTTCTGTCTAGCCCTTACTTTCAACAGGCGAAGGAACACACAAATACATTTCTTTTTACACAACAAACGTACAAGCCACGTGCCTCCTTAATTATTGAGTGTAAAGTTGGCGTGCCCACGAGCACCAGGGAGCAAGCGGTCAAGTTAAGCCTAACGACATCACGGGCGCTTTTTTCCGTATATCAACCGTCGGTTTCGAAACGCAGATTTTGAATCGCTAGATGGGCGTCATCTAGTGACAGTGATGTCGTTAAGCTTGACCGCTTGCTCCCTGGTGCACGTGGACGGAACAACTTTACATTCACTAATTAAGGAGGCACGTGGTAGTTTGTTGCGCGAAAAGAAATTTCTTTGCGCATTCCTTCGCTTGTTGAAATCAATTGCTACAGAGAACTCAATAACGGTAGACGGCGCTAGACGCTGCATCCTGCCACTCGGTGAGTAGGCGCCTTTAAGATCACAGTAGTGGCTACGGCTCCATACCTAGTGGAGGGTTGGTCGTATCGATAAAGGCGCTTCGTCAGTGATATGGAGACGGATTAGGTAGCCAGTTTCTTATCCGAGTCCCCCCCCCCCCCCCCC
>JAHWFP010165254.1:104190-117419 GCA_023313725.1 Lithobius niger | reverse complement strand
GGGGGGGGGTGCAGAGGCGTGAAAATGGGGAGTGGAGTTGAAGAAAGATACGTTTTAACATGCCCACTTTAATCAAGAGAACTTAATGCCCATACCTTGAAATTTTGACACACGTTCCCGTTGTCTGGATAATTTGGCAGTTTTCATTATATCGTCAGCCTGCGTTGATGCATAACGTGTAACGTAAGCGTTTAGTGTACTTAATGAATTTAGTTTTTAAGTTATCAGCATGGGCCGTCGTTACTTCCACCGTCGACGTAATGGAGCGGGCTCCGCGTTCTTTGCTGTTTGGCTGGGTTGTCCTTTTCCCTATAATAGAGCAGCGTCATGTGACGTCACATTGGCTACGAGACACCATTTTGAGGTAATAGCTACAAGGTGCACTAGATTAAATTTTAATGGAAAGCAACGGCACTTCTAGTCAAGACAGTGCTTTGAGAGCGGATTTCTTAGGCTTAAAGGAACGTTCTTTTCTCCAACAACAAAAATCGCGCTTTATAGCCCTAAGAAATCCAGTCTAATATCATTGCCTTCAGTAAGACGACCTTCTTTTCGCCCCCTGGTGCTCCTTGCAGCTAACCCTGTTACTGACTCCACCATAGAGTTATACATAATAATACTACGTTGTGTCACTGCTCTATTCCCGTCCCCATTTTTCCCTCTTTCCCCTTCCGTCTTCCAACGATTAGAAAAACACCATTTTTAATTTCACACGCCTTTAATAACGATTTTCTGCTGTTGTTGCCTTTTTTTTAATGAGCCTAAACAGTCGCATACACCAAGCGCACACTCTTACACTACTTAACTGCACTGTACTGTGCTGTATTTTTTTAAACAATTATTTTAAAAATATTGGTTTAAAATAATATTCCATATGCTGAAATCACTTTACAACGCAAAACGACCAGCAAAAATTAAAAGTTTGCCTTGTATGTACTTTCTAAACAATAAGCGGCAGCTGCTTGGTAATTGGGCCATCGGAAAGCTGCTGCCTCTTTATCCTCAACAGTCAATTTTTTTTAACAATCGGATGCCTTTAACAATCAGAAACGGCCTCACTGTCCAGTTGTTGTTTGGCTCTTGGCTATTGGCCCATTTTGTCACCCTGATGGTTCCTCAACTCCATGTTCGATTACGGATTTTTTTTTTATATAAACCTTGCCCAGACACTCGTGTTACTGCATGCAAAGTTTGGTTTGGATATTCCTTGTGGTTTTCGCATGATGCACGGTCTAAGATTACATTGGAGTGCGATCATAGCGGAGTTTCGCTCCAATTAGGTTTCAGCAGGAGTTTATAAATGCATCTGGGAGTGTCCATGCTGTAACTATCGTTTCATATTTCATTCCTTGTCACAAGGCCGTCTGGGAAAAAAAGCTGTAGGTTTCGTTTCGCGGCTCCACAGTGGTTTCTGCATCACCAGAATCTTATTTTTTGAAATCAACCTAAAAGGCGTCAACTTTCCGGCACGTACGTGAACTGGCAATTGAGTCAGAAGGCGAGACGCGTGATTTCTACCCCAGCTGGCCTTGGCTTGAAGAAGCCGTCTCCTTCCTAACTTCGTGGTCTTGTTTAGAGTTGCCAAATGTCTGGATCAATCGTAGCGACAGTGGTATTTTTTTTCGCACCCATCTATAATTGGGTTAACAAGTGTACCCGCATTTCTAGCGAAGGTTTAGCGTAGGCCGTATGGGGTCGCGATCCTCTTCTTAAAGGCACCTTTTCACGTTTTCAACTCCTAGATGTAGCACCGAAGAATCTTCCCGCAATATAAAGAAAATAGCAGTAAATTAAAAATGGAACAACAGAACTAAACCGAGATCACGTGACCCACTTCAGCCTATTGGATGACGGAGAATCTGGAACGTGGATGCTGTGTTTAGAATATGGGGAACGCTATCGAAATTGTGAACAGGCGACTTTAATGTTTCGCCGGTATAATTTTAATTTCTTAATTCTTCATAGTCGGCTTCACAATGAATTCAATTTTTTGCTGGGACTTCATGACAGATTACCTCACCATAAATGACTAAATTTTAAAATGATTTTTATTTTCAGAGGAAATGATAAACGAGTTGCGATGCAATTGAACTAATTTCTTCAAGGCCATAAAGAAACCTACCTGCCTGCTGTCAACCAACTGTAACGATCGTTCGTAACAGGTGGTATTACAAAGTCATTTTTATTTTAAAGGTAGTTCGTACGTAATGCAATACGTAATGGAATTACGTGCCATGACATGTTCGGTGCGTAACCAAACAACTCACTCAACCGGATGTGACGTCTTACAATACAATTTGTACGGATGATGCATAACCCAGCTATATTTTCATGGGTAAGAAAGACTATTACGAGGATTACTAGAAACCGTTACACACGATTCGTGCACAAACTTTCACAAAATTCCAAACTGGCTAATGAAACGAAAATGAGTCGCGGGGAGGGGGGGGGGGCAACTGTAGCGGGGTCGGGGAGATGTCACGGCTGGGTCTGGGACCAGGGAGGTTTTTAGTCTTCTGTACAGCCGTACCGGCTGAGAAGACTATTGCAACGACTTTGTCCGTCCGTTTGTCCGTCGGTTTTTTTCAACTTCGGAATGCTACCAGATAGAGACGACTACTATTGACAACGTTAGTTTCATTGTAAAACGTTAGTTAAAAAACACGGCAAATTAAAACATCGTTACTTTTCCTTGTAGTAGACTTCTTCGACGTAACTAAATGAAATAATAACATTTGATCGTCGAACTGAAATCGTAACTATAACACGCAGCCGAAAATACAAAAGGATTTTAGCTTCATTTAAAATAGTCTCGTTGCTTGTTGCATGAATGAATAGGCTTACCTTCGAAGCAAATTCTCCATTAGGCCTATCTGATATTTACGAAATAACAAAACCGCAGTTAATAAAATTAGGCCTAAAATCACGTTACCACGGCAACGTCAAGATGCTGCGAGTCGCTACTGGCTGAATCGCCAGCATATTAAAACGTCTATCTATTGCGTCTCCCCCGTCACTTCCCAACTACCACTGATCTACATAGGCTACATTGCGCATTACGTTGCAACACTAGATTTGTGCCCGGAGGCACACCATGTTTTAAAAAATGAATAGGCTTGCCGTACAATCCAATTCTCCGTTTGCTGCTACTTACAAAATTTAAACTACAGGTAAATTATAGGCCTAAATGCTGACAATTACGCCAAAAATGTAAAATACGCCTAAGCTAACTTATTTTTAACCGCCAATTGTGATGGTTACTGCTATTAGATTATACAATAGAGACGTTCTTGCAGTGCCTGATAGAGGTGTGCGCCTCAACATTGGAGGAAGTGGCAGAACTGTACAGAAGACCGGTTGCGACTACGTAGTCGCTTTAGCCACTTGTTTGCTCTTGTGTTGAAGGGGTAGTAAAAATAAAGCAACAATTCAGCATTATTACTCACTTACTTTTGTTACGAGTGGGGCTGTTATTCCGTCGATCATCACCCCCCCCCCCCCCCCCGCCCCCACCCCAGCCGTCGCCAACGTCTGTATATAGACGTTGACGACCCCCCAACCCACCTCCTCTTTCCAGCAAGCGTGAAACTATACAGCAGTGACATTTGCCGCCATATTGGCACCAGTATGGGTTTTGGAGGGCATAACTACAAGGTGCACTACATAAAAATGGAGGGAAAAACGACGAAAGAGCGGATTTCTTAGGCTTAAAATAACGTTGTTTTCTCCAACAACAAATATCGCGCGTTTTAGGTCTAAGAAATCACTCTTCACAGCATCGGCTTCAGTATGACGCCCTTCTATTTCTCTCCGCAGTGCCCCTTGCAGCTAACCCATTAAGGCTCCAGCATAGAGTTATATACAATAAGACTACGTCGTGCCCTATTGATGTGTTTCTTTCAAAAGATAAAAACCGTTAATATTGAATTTCAATATGGATTCGAAGACTCACGTTGAATTTGGCCATTTGGTAGTCACACTCATTAACGCAAGACGCCATACGCATGCTTTTGGGTGTCCGTTTATGTGTTCGGTTTTTTTAGTTAGCGTAATAAGTTTTGTGTTTAGTTTCCCGTGGTTAATGCGCAATAAGTATTGTGTTGATTAATGAATAATTTTAATATTGAGGGTCTAAGTCTCTGAAACCGGTTACCCAGTTTATTGGTCTATGAACTTTAAATCCACCAATAAAACGTAGGAACACAAATTGGATATCAAAAATTATTAATGGAGCAAGCAGTCTGCATTAAAGACTGGCCTTGCGAGGACACACAATACACTTGTCTGAAAAAGAAAGAAAAGACAACTGCCCCGACTGGGACTCGAACCCAGAACTTCCTGTTTACTAGCCGGGCGCTCAAACCACTGCGCTACCGGGGTGGGTACTGGCTACAGGTTCCAGCCGAGCATGCAGACTGCTTGCTTTAATACAGACTGCTTGCGCCATTTACCCTTTACTTTGTGATTTCTTTCTTTATTTACTACTTGCATTATTTCTAGTGTAGAGGCCAAGAAGCAATGTTGCTTTCCCTCTTTGTATGTATGTTTGTGCTCTTTAGGTCACCATTGTGAAAGATTGAACAGCAACTTAGATCGGCTGGAACCTGTAGCCAGTACCCACCCCGGTAGCGCAGTGGTTAGAGCGCCCGGCTAGTAAACAGGAAATCCTGGGTTCGAGTTCCAGTCGGGGCAGTTGTCTTTTCTTTCTTTCTCAGACTAGTGTATTGTGTTTCCTCACAAGGCCAGTCTTTAATGCAGTCTGCTTGTTCTATTTACCCTTTACCTTGTGATTTCTTGATTCAAATATTGTTGTGGCTTCACACAGACGGACACATAGGCATTGGACACATAGGCATTGGACACATAGGCCCCCTTATGTTGCACTGGACAAATAGGCACTCAGACATACAGACACCGGACGAAATAGGCACGAAGTTTGAAAAAATTTGTTTTTTTCTATTCGAGATGGGTTGCAAAGTGATCTTCCAAATTTGTTTCTTTCCACGTCTTACGATTTACTCCATTTTCGTTTCGCGTATTCCATTTCGTAGAATTCCGTTCGTAGAAAATAAAACGGATTAAGCTTTTTTTGCGAAAATGGGAACTCCCGTTTTGCAGAATCCCGTTTCGCCGAATCAAAATATTCTTTAAAAATGCAACGTCGGAGAAGTTACAGATGCATTCCTAAATTTGGAGAAATTTGAGATTAGTTGCGGTTTCAGACGTTATATGTTTAGCCGCAGCGAGCGCAGCAGCGCGAACGAGGCACGGAATTTGAAAAAAAAATTATTCTGCGAAACGGTATTGTTCGAAATGGGATCCTGCATAACAAAAATGGAGTTAGTAGTAGTAAGAATTGGAAATAAGTAAGTTAGGAATATCACTTTGCAATCCACGCCTCCAAATTTGAAGAAAAAAATGTAAAAAAAACTTGGTTCTATATTTGTCGGGTGTCTGTATGTCCGCGTGCCTATTTGTCCGAGTGCCTCTGTATCCGGTATCTATGTGTCCAACATCTATACAGACGGACCAAGAGGCATCAGGGACGCGTTGCTTGTCAAGTACTTTACCCAGATTAGAAAACGAACTCGTTTGATGCTTAAGGTATAAGGCTTAACTCATCCGAAGTCAAAACAGCAAAGGAACACAAATAAACTTTCCTGTAAGGTTTCAGATACTGCACTGTTGCTGTACTGTTTAGTCCACGTGAAACCTTACTGCATGTATTCAAATGTTTTAACCATTTGTACTTTTGCACACGATATATATCAGCTAGCTAATGATTGGTGCATTCTAATTGGCTAAACGACATCGCTAGAAAATGTTTAAGAACTAAACGTCTTACTGTGGTCAGCACAGCTCTATCAGTAATTCAGGTTCGTTCCAGTCCTTGAAGACCTGGATATGTACTGGAATGTAATAATTAAATTCCATGCCTGCAAAAGTGCTTGAAAACCTTGAAAAATGATATACGCGTCGCCAGTAGGGTGATGAATGGAAAGTATACCACGCGCCATTGCTGTTTGCTGTGACGTGCATATCACATGACTGGGCTAGTCCAATCAGACGGCCAAACAGCCGTTGTTCTCGTTCGCCATTGGCTACCTCATGGTGACGTCACGACAAACAGCCATTGCGCATGGTTTAGACAACGTGACAGAAGAACACTAAACAAATTTAGCCAAGAAAGTAGTCGAGTGTGTAGCTTTACATTTTTCTTCGTTTGTTTGGGTGTAAAGAGTTTGAAAATTGGGCTATGGCTTTAATTGTATTTACGTGTATAATGGTTTGATACTGCAGTAAGGTTTCACGTGGACTAAACAGTGCAGCAACACTGCAGTATCTAAAACTTTACAGGAAAGTTTATTTGTGTTCCTTTGTTGTTTTGACTTACGCTAAGTTAAGCTTGTCAAACACTTACCTAGATAAAAGCGTCATACTGGCGTATACTACGAAACGGCTTGCTGTGCTTTTTCCTTAAAAGAGGCGTTATTGGTCACAATGCAGGTAGACTTGCATCAAAGTGACGTTACACCCACGTTGACGGTACAAGCCATCCAACACGACTGGCATAAAACGTCACACATGCGCGCTGCGTCACGAGATCTGTCGCATTGAAAAGAATCGTTTTTTTTTTTTTGGCCCTAATCGATGCAGGAAGAATTTCGTCAAAATGATATCACTTACGCGAATTAGGGTCATCGAATGACAGGCTCGTGTACGGACGTCGATGATCAAGTATTAAAAACAGTAGCCTTATAGAAGGCTTTTATTTAGAAGTAGAATACTGTAATTAAAACAGTAGGTGGATTCGGCTACTGGTGACGATTGCTGACGAGTGGGAGGGGGTGGCCTGTTGACGACGTAAGCACCGCTACCCCAGTAAAAGGGTGGAAACATGCCAAAACAAAGTTCCTCAGAAAAACTGTGGATGCACGCGCAAAAAACACCTCCTCGAGGGGTGGTAAAGGGGTAAAGTTAGAACTGTCGTAATACTGGGGGGGGGGGGGGTTGAGCAGTTGATGACGATTGATAACGAGGGTGAGGGGGTTGAAAATGACACCAACTTCTTGATGAAGTAATACTTGAAAGCCCCCTTACACTTAGGACTGGCGATCGTGGTAAGTGGTTGGAAATTGAATGCCAAAATATTAATTATACTGTAAAGAAATTCTTCGTAAATTTAGTTTTGCTCGATTTGCATTTGTGAGCGAAGGCAGGTTAATCCTTGCTTGTTGTCAAGAACGGGTCCAAGGGTGGGGCCGAGGGGTGGGGCTTATCCCCCTCCAAGTCAAATAAACACGGAAAAATTGAAATCTTTGAAAAAAAAAAAAACGCAGTGAAATAACGAAAACAAATGCACGAAATCGTAGAAATAATCCTGCGGGCCCCCCCCCCTCCAAGATTTCGTTCTGGATCCACCCTTGCTTGCTATAGATACGCTGCCTCTCTCAAATGCGCGTCAACTCCAACTCATTATTACGTTAGACATTAAAGGCACATTCCTCCTGATTGGTTCTTCTGTACGGCTCAGTTTAGCAGCATTACTTCAGACGCGAGTAAATGTTGCAAAGGCATTCATTTTCCTGTTTCTCGCCTCGTGAGAAACGGTTTTGCTACATTCACTCCAACCTATGTAAATGTTGCAAAAGCTGTTTCGTGCAGGATGCTCGAATATGGTGGGAGGTATGTCCTTTTAATTTACAAAATTAATTACGAAGGAATGATACACAATGCTACAAAGCGTAGGCAATACGTGAAGTAAGCTGTAATCAATAGGATCTGTTGCATAACTGAAGGTTTATCATGGTGACGAACGAGTGTTATTATTATTGACACATTTTTTTAAATCAGAAGTTTCAGCCCATCCACTAATTGCGTGTTCCTTTTTTTTTAACCAATGAAAAGTATGCAATGATTCAAGCTAAACATATTCAGCGTCGGTTGTTCCTGCAAACATCTTTTCGTTCTAATAATACAGTAACCAGTTCTTAAAGCTGTGAACCCAGAATTAGAGATCAGTGGTTGAGTTAAGTGGATGCCACGCCCGTAGAAATGTCTGAAAAACGATTTAAAAAAGAAATATTTCAGAAAATAAGAAAGAACGAGTGAGTAGAGCAAATATATCATCGAGCTGTCGGCAATCCTCTTTGAACTCTCTGCCTCAAACCCATTAACGAGTCAACAACATGCAACAAAATGGGATGAAAAAGTGCGCCATTTTGGGGCGGCCAAGCTTCGTAATAATGTCAAACTACAGTTCCGTTAGTGGGCTACAAAACTAAAAATGGTCAGGTGAGACGAGCTGCGAATGTTCGAGAAGTCGAGAAAAAATAGATGTTTCCGCGTCCACGGCATACCGAGTGTTTTGCATTGGAATCATGGAAAGACGACAGCACCGATGCGAAAACCGATACCCTAAACAGACATGATTCGGTAAACTTTCACGTCATCGGGGCTCAAACCAACGAACTCTGGATCACAACTCGGATGTTCCTGTCTGAGCCATTTACGACTGTATTCTTCATGCATGTTTGTGAAGATTATAACGTGACTGAGGGTCGAACCGCCGAAATCCGGATCAGAACTGCTTTCACCGTCTGAACTATCTTTCCCAGGCATTTTTTTTCTACATACAAAAATGCCTATAAAGATAGCTCAGACGCTAGGACCGGTTGTCATCCAAAGTTTTGGTTCGAACCTCAGTCACATCATCTCACGTCATCACAAACGGGTGGGGTTACCGAGTTTTAGCTATCTATCTATATTAGTAAAGGCGGTAGCCTTTACTGTAAGGTTTGACCTCGGTCTTCCATGATAAAGCCGAAATTTGGAAGCTTAATTTCTCCGCCGCCGTTCAACATTCTGTACTGAAATTTGGTATGCAAGCCTTGTGGGACTTGGCCAACGCGTGTACCAACTTTTATTAATTTCCGATTTGCCAGATTGGAGATCTGGACTTCAGCTGGAATCGTGAGTTTCATTTTTGTCTTATACGGTGGTGATGGCGATGGCGATGGACTTTGGACCCGTTTATACAATGGTCTCTACAGACTAAACCATTTGCCGTAGAAAGCTGATTCTTGGCTCATTTGAAAGATCTACTTCCGGAGATGTGCCCTTTATAGAAATAGAAATTTCAATTGGTGGCTCCGTTCCGGAGTTACGGAGCCCTGAACGATCCGTTTTATTGTTGTACATTGTTTTAAACATTGTTTCTATACAACAATGCCAATCAGCAAACGCCAGACGGAAAGCGTAAGCAAATGCCAATAATGCTGATGAGCCAACAATTTACCCGCACGTGAAGCGCAAGCATTATCCTTATCACGGATCTCTTCATATAATGATTTCACGTCAGTCTCTCGCGTTAAAGCTACAGTGTCCGTTACCCATTTGGCTTGCCGTCCAATGTACAAATACGGACAAAGCCGCTTGATAGATAGCTGCGACAAACCAACTTCCAAAAGACCGACTTCCACTGAATGAGCGAGCGAAGCGAGAGAAATTCAGTGCCTTTTGCAACGAGTGCAGACAACCAGCTTGGTATGTCAAAGTATCACGAATTAGAAAACAAAAACGAGCTCGTTTGATGTTTAAGGTAAGGTTTAACAGATCCGAAGTCAAAACAGCAAAGGAACACAAATAAACTTTCCTGTAAGGTTTCACATACCGCAGTGTTCCTGTACTGTTTAGTCCACGTGAAACCTTACTGCTGTATTCAACCATGAGATACGTAAATAAAATCAAAACCTTATCCCAACCTTCAAAATTATTGAAAGAATAATATAGTGTATAATATACGCTACACACTCGCCCAATTTCGGGGCTAAATTGTTTATCGTCATTGTAGTCCGGTCGTCTCCTTCCCGTTCATCCTATTGATACATACACCAGTTTTTAAGATTTCATATTCAAGACTTCAGGACCGGTAGGCTATTTCATTTTTATTTTAACGATATTTCCAGAGTTTCAAGGAGTTGCACGAATCCTGAATGGGTTAATGTGTAGGTCTGTACCTAAGCACACTAAAAGTATGATTTTTATGTTTTTTCAGCGATGTCTTTTAGCCAAGTAGAATGAACCAATCAGACATGTCGTGTTCTAAAGTAAAAAACTGTAAAAACATGCGAATACAGCAGTAAGGTTTCACGTGGACTAAACAGTACAGGAACGCTGCGGTATGTGAAACCTTGCAGGAAAGTTTATTTGTGTTCCTTTGCTGTTTTGACTTCTGATCAGTTAAACCTTACCTTAAACATCAAACGAGCTCGTTTTTGTTTTCTAATATATATAATACGTTTAGGTTGGGCAAGCAAATTCATCATTATTATGCACTACAATGAAAGAGGATGTATAATGAAAGAGAGCGAGCGACCGACAATGTCAAACAAACAGATGTGGCCTGTAACAATCGACATATTGCATTAATAAAGCTAGCTCTTAAGAGCCGACTTGGAAGAGTTTCAAAGTTGGTTGAGTAACAATCACTGCATGCACAACCGTTGTTGGGTTTGTTGGCCTTGGTATCAGAACAGAGAAACGTCCTCCATTGTACATAAACATTCACTTCCATAACACAAATCAGCAGGGATTCAAAGAGGGAGCAGAGATGGGGATATTCAGACCACACAATAGGGGAAACCGGGGCCCACCACAGTGTTACTCTCAGGTATGCGGGAACCAGCTAGCCGGCGTATGTTACGCCGGAGGTACAGCTATTTAATAATAAAACATTTATTCAGCAAACGTCCTGAAATTCTGTATGAACTTGTAAACTTGTTAGAACGTAAAAAAAAAAAACTGTATGCAAGCACATGGTGAAAGGAAAATACAATAATACTTTTGCGTTTAAACAGTGAGACAGTGTGACTGCAAGGTAGGAACTAAAAATTGGTTAAGCACTTAGCCTACACACATGCAACTGATAATATCACGAAAAATTAGCAAAAAAATAATTTAAAATGCTAACAAAATGAGAAACAGTTAGTGGATAATTTTTGCTGTTATGCTATTGTGTGTTATTTTTTATGTACTCTTTACAGCAATTTGCGTATGTTTACAATAATGAATGTTTTCCGAACCTTCCACATCAAGTACGGCCCCAAAGGTCTATTTCCTTACCGTTAGTCTTTCCCTAGCTAACTATCCTTTTTAATATGTGGCGTCTAGGAGATTTTCTGTTGACTATAATGGAACTTTATTTACGAACGACCCGTAAGTATATGATGCTCTGCACGCTTACAATAACCAAGACGTTTCATCTCTGTGTGTGCATGTACTAATTTGCTAATAATTAATATGAGATCAAAAATCTAAAAGCGTAATGTGGTAAAAATTAAAATTAATTATTCCAATAATCGCCGAAGTAGAATTATAAGACACTACCCTAGAAAATTATAAATTGTGATGTTAAAATACGAGAATCATTTCGGTTTGTGACGGCACAATTAATGCGTTCATGCTGGTTCGTTTATTAGGCGCAATGCCAAATGAGACAGTAGCTACGTTCTTCGATGCGAAGAACGCAAAGAACGCAGCTGCTATCTCGGATGACCTTGGTGTTCGTATGTGCGCGGAAGGCGACCAGCGTGAACTGTTATAAGGCAGACGAAATGTTATAAGGCAGGTCGGGTGTCCCTTTAACTAAAATATAAAAGTAACAAATATTTTAACTTTGGCTAAAACTGCACTCGTTGGGCGGGACGGGAGGGGGGGGGGGACGGGAGGCAGCAGTTTCCAGTAATAAGAGCGTCACTACAGCGCAGCGACAATAATGCAATACTGGCTAAGAGGCTGCCATCTGGAGCCGGTCGTTGAGCTAGCTGCAAGGTGCGCTGGATATATAAGCTGCAGTAAAAACATTAGCGTAGTTTGTCAAGCCAAAGCTGTGAGAGCGAATTTCTTGGATCTAAAAAAACTATCATTTCTTTTGGATTTGTTGGCAGCGCTGCAATTTTCAGCAAATGGAACTGCTTTTTTGTTTCGATGTATAACTTTAATATACGTTTCGCAGCGTAAGGGATTGGTAAAAACTTTTTTAGACCCAATAAACCGCTCTCACAGCATCGGCTTGAGTAAACACGCCGTTTTTTGTTTTTTTTGACCGCCGTTTGTATACTGTGTGCAAGGTTCGTACACAGCCTTGATTCCTTGAAAAGCCTCAAATTTGAAAACCGAAAATTCAAGGCTTGAAAACCCTTGGAAAATTAAAATTTTTGTTGTCACAGCCTCGAAATGGCCTTGAATTTTGTGAATGCGGTTAATGCCATAACAGTACTACTAATTTAGGTATACAACTATTAAATAAATAGAAATAATTTGTCAGCCAAATCTATTTCTTCTGCGAACGATTTTCTCCCCGGATTTGTCTGGATACAAAAATTGAAAGGTGCCTTGCAGCGCAAGCAATTTTTTCTTGAAGGGCAAATGCTGTTCCACTGAGTGTTAGTTGCTGTACGTACCTGAAATTGTTTACGACGGTTTAGCCTCTTACTTCAAACTAAAAGCATGACCCCCAGTAGGCAGTAGTCTTTTCTTTCTTTCTCAGACTAGTGTATGGTGTATCCTCACAAGGCCAGTCTTTAATGCAGACTGCTTGCTTCATTTACCCTTTACCTTGTGATTTCTTTCTTTATTTACTACTTGCATTATTTCTAGTGTGGAGGCCAAGAAGCAAAGTTGCTTTCCCTCCTTGTATGTTTGTTTGTGATCTTTAGGTCACCACTGAGAAAGACTGAACAGCTACTTAGTTCGGCTGGAGCCTGCAGCCAGTACTCGCCCCGGTAGCGCATTGGTTAGAGCGCCCGGCTAGTAAACGGGATGTCCTGGGTTCGAGTCCCAGTCGGGGCAGTTGTCTTTTCTTTCTTTCTCAGACTAGTGTATTGTGTTTCCTCACAAGGCCAGTCTTTAATGCTGACTGCTTGCTTCATTTACCCTTTAATTTGTGATTTTTAATTTGTGATTTCTTTCTTTATAAAAGCACTATGGTGCCAACGATGACTTATCTGGCAAAGTACTGGAATTTAAAAGGTAATTTTGTGAATGCACGGTGCTGAGTGCCTTGAAATTTGTTGTAAGCTGGCGTTGAAAAGCCTTGAAAAAGTCTTGAAAATGGTTTCTTGTGTTATGTACGGCGTTATTGTCGTTGCTGTGAAAGCAGCTGCAGGAATGCTGATAGTTTCGAAGATGGTTGCAAACATAGCCACGACTTGAGCGTGATTTAAGTC
>JAHWFP010165254.1:747-79921 GCA_023313725.1 Lithobius niger | reverse complement strand
TCGTCGACTAGGCCCAAGTCCAGCTGAGATAGTAGCTGCATTCCTCGCTTTGAGATGACACAGTTTTTGCCTTGATGCTGTTTCGGCGACTAGGCCCAAGTCCAGCTGAGATAGTAGCTTCATTCATCGGTTTGTGCTGACACAGTTTTTGCCTTGATGATGTTTCGTCGACCAGGTCCAAGGCCAAATGATATAGTAGCTATCTCATTTGGCCCTGTATTACTACGCAGAGTCTCGCGAAACAGTGCGACGGTAACATGCGTGGGTGGAGATCTATGGGACAAGCACTGCAGGAATAGGGGATTTTTAGGAATTAGTTATAGGACAAGCAGGAACGTACCTTTAATGGCGATCCTCCCTGCTGCAAGACCATCGCTCTAAACAGGCCTCAGTGCGCAAATAACGTGTCACGTGACCTAATGGCGCAGAACGATAAGCATGCCTTCGTCTCCCAAGGTCGACTGAAACAAATGCTGCGTAACTTGCAGCCTGGTACCAGAACTTTCATCCTAGATGGCAATGGCTTCACATGACAATATAACGAAGAAACAATTGAATCGTCAACCTATGTGCACTGACAAAGCACGCAACTAACCGCTACACAGCAGTGGGTGAGCCCCCGAACGATACCTTTCCACACAGTCTGACACCAAACGACAGCTTCTCATGCCACAAAATAAGGCGCGTTTCCACGGAAACGCTAACATGGATGTACCACCTCTCCATCGATAGAAGATGCCGGACCACTGCCATGCTCGTCTGAGGTCACAAACAGCCCTCCTGCATAACCCTGTCCACCACAGTGGATCCACTTTTCCATTTTACCTAGTCTGACAACAGAGCTTCCTGATACCCCTCCCCTTGCCAACCGAGTGGCTAACCCAAGGACCAAAAACCCCAGCAGGTACCATTGGGTGGACCGACTTTCGAACCACGTTGACCCCAGCAGTAGAGCTACTCCCTATCTGCTGGTACAGAGCTACGGGGAAGTGGTCATTTCCTCGCAGATCGTCCGACACCTGAAAGCAAAATGGCATGAAATCCCGGTAGAGCACAGAAACAGGTCAAGAACCTACTCCTGTAACACTTCCTCGTACCTCCTCACAAAGGTCGCAGTACCATCCTGGATGGCCTTTAAATCTGGATTGTCCAGAGACCCTGCTATGACCCTCCCAGTCGTGTTACATCTCTGACCTCCCCAAAACCAATGGTGGGCATTGAAGTTGCCTCTCCACACGAGAGGCCTGGAAAGTAACCCCAACCACGCATTCCATTCCGAGCTCTAGATACCTCTAGTGACATGCACTCTCACCGTAAGCAACCCCTCTCTCCCCTTCCCCAGAAGACCCGAAAATGCAAGCATATATGCTGGGCACAATTGATGATGAAACAAAGAGAAGGGGAGTGAGTTTTTAATGAACACCCTTATGCTCAACCCATTCGGACCCACAACTGACGCAAAGTTAACAAAATTGGGGGTCACAACCACTGGGTACTTGGTTTCACAGAACACAGAATCCACAGAACATCAAACCCAGGGCTACAATATCTTCCAATTTGTTGGCTACTCAACGCACATTCCAAGAGCAGACGTTGAACAGAAAATACTCCTAATCTACCTAACCTTAAAAGTATTGCTACCCATCTTCTTCTTACATTATAAACCAAAGTCTCATAGCAGAAATGAAGCAACCGCAACGACCCCCGGAAGGGGAACAATGAAAACGTGCGAGTGTGTCAATTCTTTGGCATGAAGTAGAAACAGGGCGTTGTTTCCCTGAAAAGAAGTTGAAATTGGCACATTGTTGCCTCGACTAACAATTGGCTCTAACAATTATCCTTCTAACTAAACACTGTGGTAATCTCAAGGGCAAGTATTACATGACGTCATGCACACTTCTTTTTCACACGGTACGCATCTCTCAAACCACAGCGAAAGACTGGGAGTGGGGATGGGGGGGGGGGGAGGAGCAAAGTGAGCTGTTACCATTAAGCACACGATTACGCATTAACTGAACCTAGAAGAGAACAAACAAACAAGCACGGGACCCTGGAGCCGGGTACGTGTTCAACTACGTTTAACAAAGACGAAAAAGGGAAGGAAACCAAGAGGAGAGGGAGAGGACGGGATAAAAGGAGGAGGGGAGAGGGGAGGGAGAGGATTGGCGGAAAGGGGAAGTGTTACACAAACAAAAATCGACTGTTGCAGTGAACGATCAGTCACTGAAATTGGCCGTGAAATTGGCCGTGTCAGTCTGGCTCAGCGGTAGGACCCCGGCCTTTGAGTTCAGAGGTCGTGGGTTCGATTCTCCGCTCAGGCAGTCTGACATACAAGTCCAAAAGGCAACGTAAATAGGTTTGCATCCGTATTTAGTTAACGATCAGGCAGCACCGAGCAAATACTGGGAAACAACCACGGGTCAAACAAATCCCGGGCAAAGCCGGGTACGATGCTAGTACTACATAATCCTTCCATTTCTATGAACACATCAGCAATAGCATTGTCTTCCTCCGCTACTACCACTTCCACAATGACCTCTTCTCTGGGGACTTCTTCCACTTCTTGACACATCAGTGACGAAGGCACACCGGAGCCACGCTCCACAACACAAGAGTCACTCTCCAGTCTCCACTACACTAGAACCACACTTCACAATGCCAGAAGCAGCTTGGATCAGAGATGGAACTGACCCATGGGCCAAGTGAGTCATGAGTCAAGACCGTTCACCCACTGACCCACGGTAATCAGTAGTCTTACTAATGCTCTTTAAAAATTGTTCTTACTCTTTCAAAAATAGTTTCTTCCGCAGAAGGCTAAAATCCCAAAATAAAGGCACGGGGATGGGCCAGAGGAGAGAAATGCTTCTATTGCATTTATGTTTTTCTTAATAAAACAAAAGCTTTAATTAGAAGGTTTCCCAAAAGGTCCTAGAAAACGGCCGTGTCATGGATCACGGATGGTGGGTCATGTCCAACATTTGTTCTCTATTGGTCAAGTGGGTCGTGAGTCAGGGCTCGAGTGGGTCAGGTGGGTCATGGGTCGTAAGTGACCCACTTCCATCTGTGGCTTGGATAGGTACCACTAAGCAGAAGCCTTAGAGCGGTGGGCACCAGACCACCACCACTTAATGATGCACCACATTCCTGATTTTTCTCACCTTCAAGCACGACCACTTTATTGTTGGCGACTACTACCGTTTTCTGAGCACATTGGTAGGTGGCAGGTCTCGGGCGCTTCTTTGATTTCTTCCCTTTCCCATTTCCCAACCATCTCTCTTGGCTCTGGTTTCATTCAGACTCTTCCTGACATGGCACTACCTTGGCGCCCGAATCCCCACTATGAACTGTAGGGACGTCCTGTGCCACTATAGTTACATTTTTCTCAGCGCCCTTTCCCTACTTTCCGCACCTCTTTCACATCGGGCTCACCACTCCACGTATTTCCCTGGAGATGCCACAGGGGGCTTCTTTCGGTATAGCCACCAGGCATGTCGTACAGTAGACATTCTGGCAGAATTTTCGGACGTGCCACAGATTCCACATTTCAGACATCGTGGGGCTTTGTCCGCGATTGCAAGAAGCACCGGAACTCCCTTCACATATACAGGATTTCATCAAACAGCACTGTGTCCTTTAGTTTCAAACCGACACTGTACACGCCTGTGTGGCAGTGCCACAGAAACTCTGTTACATGGTACTCCAAAGCGCCGCTCACCAAAGAGCCTTAATTCAGAAGGACACGGCCAACTTCTTCTGCGGTGGATTCCAATGGCAACCAGTGTAGTCTCATCCGCATCAGTCACTCATGCAGATCAAAGATTGTGCCCATTCAAATCAATTGTTTTCAACTTCTTCACAGCCTTCGCAGCTTCAAATATGGAGAACGTCACCTGGAATACGTTGTTGGCAGCCAACACAGCCAGTAACCAGTTCAAGGTTTACCATCTTTACCAGCGCGTCCCGCATATGCGCAGAACAGTAGGGCCTGCCCAACGGATTGGCGATAAAGACCAGAGACGACTGCATATTAAAGTTCGACAGGTTGCCCTTGGACAGTTTTTTCAACCATACTAGGTTCGCACTGTGTTGGTCCTGCTCGAATTCTTTGACCATGTGAGCGTCCTTTGGCCACTGACTATAGTCATGGTCCCTATTGGCGAGGGTGACTTCTGCAGAAGAGGCACATTTAGGTTATGGGAGATCGAATGCATCTGAAAAACAGCGTCGCTGACCATCCCATTAGTACCTTTGTTATCTGCGTTGTCTAAATCAGCAGCACCATTGTTGATCACTCCCGACTGTTCTGCGTCATTTTCTTCCTCTCCTCCCTCCTTTGCAACATTTCTCCCACCTGATACTCCGTACAAGTCCAAATCCAACTTGTCAATGCCTTGCACCTCTGCCAGCTGCAGCAACTCACCATATTCCTGGTCGGTCTCGATACCTGCATCAATGTCGCTTTTGTCACAGTTTTCCCAAACGTATTAACTCCAGAAAAAAATTTTCACTTGCCCCGCCATGTTTGCTAAGAGGCAACAATACAACAATGCAGAAAGGAAACTCAAAAACCGTTGTGTAGTGTTGATTGTTACAGCAAATTAGGGAACACAGGTCGTTTCACCAGGCTGGGGCACCGTCCAGATCGCTGCTCCTCTACCCAACGGCCCCCCACAGGGTTTTCAGCAGGTGGGGCCGACTTTCTGATTGTGACACAAACTGTTGGGTCTGATGGGTCACCTGGACTTCATGGTAGCATGTGCGATAGGGTGTAAAGGGCTGTGTGACTTTGCGTGCAGTGACAGACAGTGAGACTCCGGAACTCCAGGAGACGTTTTCTGTGGTGTGATGTGGGTAGTGTGTATACGATAATGTACTGGGTGTATTATGCTTAGCATAAGTTAATTTATGCGTAGACTAGCATAGAGTGTATGGTTTTGAGGCCTTTATAGACTCTAGTAAAGAAACATGAAACATGAACATCCTTCGGTTACAAAATAAAACGATTGCAAGCCAAGTGCTACAAGAGACGGGTGACTGCAGTAAATAATTGGTTTTATTTATTTTTTAAATATTTCTTTATCATTATCATTTATCATTCACACACAAGCGTTTTGATAGCGGAAAGGAATGTGGAGTGCAATTTCATATGCGTTAAAATAACCGAATTGCTCTTTAGGAAAAGGCCTACTTTCACACAGAACATTTAGCGTTATTAAATTAACATCGTTTGGAAAGAGAAAAAAAAATCATTTGGGATTTGGAAACAAACAAAAAAGATTTCGGCTTCTCACGCCTAACTAACCAAGGAATTGCTAGCTCACTGATAAGAGTCACAGGATGTGCTGATTGAGTGAGCGAAGCGAACGAAAATCAGCGTTTGCTTTATAATTGTTTACTAAGCATGAACAGGCCAAAGGGTTTTCACAAAACTTAATTTGACGCCGCTGGACATACAAATTATAGACCTGACTGCACCAAATTTTCAAACGGTGCATCCAACATAACCCATGTTTCATCTGGTCACGCATATAGACGGCGATGTTTTAATAGTTGGGCGTTGTTGTTGAATGACAAGGAAAAGACAGAACTCACCTGGATCTTGGATGTGAATTTATAACTTGGTTTGAAGAATTGTCGAGTCTATGCTAATAAAACGGTTTTTTTGCTCGTAACCTTCTTTTTTTTCGTAACGCTTAGTAATAGTTATAGCCGTACTTTTGCAACAATGGTCTGCTGATAAGTGGTTTTTGGCCCACTTTTTCTTTGACAGATTCCAAGGACTGAAAGATCGTCCGAGGCTGAAGGCCGAGGATGTTTCTTTCAGTCCGAGGAATCTGTCAAAGAAAAAGTGGGCCAAAAAATACTTACCAGCGGACCATTATGGCAAAAGTACGGCTATAAGTTTCTTATGACCATACTTTTCGTTCAACATAAGCACTTTCAGATCAGCGCTAATTCTCCATTTCACGGCGGTTTTATAACAATGTGTCGTCTCAAGAGATGCATGTTGGTGCTGTGTGCATGTTCATTGTTGTCTGCTTGTTCATTGTTGTGAATTTCAAACTAAATTTATCACAATGGTAGCCAAGTTTTGCCCAATAGATTTGGGTGTTTCGAATCTTTTCTCTGATGAGGACGATGAATGGATTAGCCGGACAAGCCTGTGTGACGAATAGGCTAATGAAGTCAAGCCTCAAGTAAGTAACATATTTATATGCAAGTGGTTTCTGATGAACTTCAGCTTCAAAATTCAAGGCAATGCGTTATTTTGAGACGTTCAATATCTTGGGAGTTAAATGTTTATAGGGCGTGGGCAAATGAACGTAATCGCTGTTCTGGTCCTGATGGAGAGCAAGTCCCAGTGGACATTTCGTTGACTGACGGAAATAAAAGTGTTTCTTTTTTTTTTTTTAGTCAATCTTGTTAGTAAAACGCTGCTGTATGTGTTTCAGGTAAAGCATTTAAAAACGTTTTTTAGGTGTACCAAAAAGTGTTCATTTTAAAACACTCGTTTGAACCGGGTTTAAACATTTAAAAGTGGGCAGGATAAGTGGACCAGCTCACTTATCCGTCCCACTTTTGAAGAATGCGTTAGCAACATAGAAAGCATTGTCGCAACTGGGCTGATACGGGATTTAGCAGCCGACTTTACAACAATGAAAAAGGAAAAAGTATGGTCATAATGTGTGTTAAACCAGCAACTTTATTTCAGACAAATGTGTCAGATATTTTTCCATTTATTTAGGGAGAAAAATATTACATGACCCGCTATACCTTCTTTTGTTTTACAGTTTTGGAAAACCATACTTCGGTATTTTTCGGAAAACACGACAAGAACTGGAATTATACGCAGCCAATCACGAGTGCAGAAGCATAACTTTACGGACGATAACGAATTTGATATGTTTGGCTATAATTTTTCCTTTTGATGAAATGGACATTGTCGAACAGGAACAAACAAAACATAAGAAACAAGATTATTGAATAAGTTCGCTCGTCCAACAAGCGTAATCCTGCTTCCCGAGTCAACGATCAGCACTCGGGAGAAAAAAACCATTTCCATTCGATAGTAATTTGGTTTGTTTTTACGGCGCGCTCGTATTCGCATTCCGCCATTCGAGCAAGGCGAGGCGGACGTATTATGGGCATCTCATCTTTCCCGATCGCCGCGTTGGTATAGTAATGGCACCCGGGTTGCGTCGAAATAATGGGTGGGAGGGGTCGTTTGCGGCGCGTTGGTGGCGGAAACCGGCATGCTGCTAGACAGACAGGTGGATTAACGGACGAGGAAGAACAAGAACCTTTCCTCTGAATGGTTAACGAAAAAAAAAACTCAATAAAAAAAAAACGGGAAGACCGAAGAGCTTAAGCGCCATTGTCGTAGTTTCGTATCTTGACTGAATCAATGTAACTTCCTACTAACGTCAGTGGTAAGCAGGAAGCAGGTACGAAACACAATAATGGGTCAAATCGAAACTACATGAAGACTAAGTCTGAAGGGATGTTGATTCTTAAATTTGTGGTTAAAGGTACATTCCGCCTGCTTTGTAACAGATCGCCTTCGGCACATGTTACCATCGCATCGTTTCGCGATTCTCGACGTAATAATACAAGATCAACTGAGATAGAAGCTGCGTTTCTCGTTCTCAGTTCGCCTTGGGCGTAGTAGACGGAACAGCATGAACACAGAAATTGTGTTGTCGCAAACCGGAAAGATCTTCGTGTTTTAACTCACACTTTATAATTTTTTAGGCTAGTATCTTACAATTTTTCTTCGGCGATCTGTTGTTATAAATAATTGCCGGTTAGCCTTTTAGATTTTTGATCTCATGGTAGTTATTAGCAAACGATTAAAAATGAGTACATGCACACACATATAGATGGTTATTGTAAAGCGCGCAAAGGATCATATAATCGCAGGATGATATTACATTAGTTCCCAATAATATTCAACAGAAAAACTCGCTGGCGCCACATTTTAAAACGGTTTTTTAGCAAGGGATTGACTGACGATAAGTAAATAAGATTTGGGGGCCGTACTTGATGTGGAGGATCGAGAAAAATGGCGTCGGGAGGAATGTACCTTTAAAAATAAAATAAAAGTCCATTGTCTTTAGAGCAGAAACAAAACGGCCGTGTTTTTTTTTGCGGCGCTCATATCCAAAGCTCAAAGTTCTCTGAAAATAATATCCAAACCGTGTTTTTAGTCGCGTCAATGCTGTGACAGCGGACTTCTTAGGTCTAAAAATGCGCAACTTTTCAGCGAATGACAGATTGCAGCATCTAGCGCCGTCTACCATTATTTAGTTCTACGTAATACTTGATTTCAACAAGCGACGGCATGCGCAAAGAAATATCTTTTCACCCAATAAACCAGCAACGTGCTGGGCGCCATCCAGCGGTTGAAAATCGGTGTTTCAATACGAAAGCGGATGTGATGTTGTTAGACTTAACTTTACCCCTTGCTCTCTGGTGCACGCGGGTGCACCAACTTTACACCCAATAATTAAGGAGGCACGTGGCTTATTTGTGATGTAAAAAGAAATGTATTTGTGTGTTCCCTCGCTTGTTGAAAGTAAGGGCTCGACAGAACTAGATAACGGCAAACGGCTATAGACTCTGCAGCTTATCATGCGGTGGTAATCCCCCTTTAAGAGTTGGCTCATCAATCAGCATTATAGTCTAGAGCCAGAAGTTTTGACTTCACCAACCGAATCGTTTTTTTTTTCCAAATCGTCCCTACCCCAAGTCCTGCAAAAAAAGGAGAAAAACAATATTTTTTTAGAAATGAAATTTGTTTGATACAACTTTTCAGTTATATTAAAGCCTTTTTATTTAAAATAGTACCTTATTTTATTTTTCCGTGACCGTAAGGTCCTTTCGGCCTGTGGCACCCAAAGCTCCCCCCCCCCCCCCCCACCCCCCTCAATCCGGCCCTGCCTGTAATATAATCATGGATACTGCGTCTAGTCTTTTATGACGCTCCGGGTCTGGCCAACTGAATTTTTCATTTTTGCCAATAATGAATTATAACAAAAATTCACAGAACAGAAATAAAGAGAAATGAAACGGTAGTGAGAACGCTACGACAGGTTTTTTTTATAAAAATTAATAGGTTTTTGGCAGAAACTTATAAAAAAAAAACTGTTCCGTTAAGAATGTATTTGCATTTTTTTTATGACGTCATTCCCGAGTGTCATCTGCTTTTTTTTTCATAACCGACTGGATTGACGAACGCATTTTAATTTCAAATGATCGAAATTATTGAGCGTCAAACAATTTCAGCCTTAGCGTAACCTGAAACCGGGATAATAAAAGGAAAGACGTCACAAAAATAAGGTCTTCATCAATCTCCACTAAATACCGGACTTAGCTGCCTTCTGACGGCACGTCACAGCGTCGAAGTCCAAAAATTACCCGATCGCTAGTTCCGCTATTGCCGATCACTCGGGGATCTGTCACCATGGCAACCAGACGACGCAGTGACGTCATACGAGCACGTACACTCGAGAACTCTAAGTGGCTTTCTTTATTAAATCGCCATGTTGTCACGTTCGCCAAGACTCGAGTCGGCGGGCCAGACGTGTCGTAGGATGACAGTTCCAACGAGCCGCCCATTACTTAGCAGTACCTACAGTCACAGGTCGCCTAACGGAATCCAAGTCGCTACGGTTGCAACGTGTACTGAAATGGGACGAAAACAATCACCTTAGCAGATCATATGGGATGGAGTGAACATAATAGCCACACTATAACAAAGATTACACTGTGGAAACCAGGAGATATCTATCAAGATTATACTGTGACTAGAGGAAGTCCGTGCTATGCACGGGGCCGGTCATGAATTAAGTTTACGGACACATTTCCCGGGACATTTTTCCGGCATTCTTCCCGACGACTTGTCAGATTGATCAACCACTCATGCCTGCCTCCTGTTTGCATGCAGGTAGAATGGGAGAGCGCGCTTTTAATGCGGGCGCGAGGAGGGGAAGTGATTGTTCGGCCCGACGACTTGTCAGATTGAACCTTTATTGAGATGATCGACCACTCATGCCTGCCTCCTGTTTCCATGCAGTTAGAGTGGGAGAGTTCATTTTCAATGCGGGAGCGAGGGGGGGGGGGGGGAGAAGTGATTTTCCTTTTAGCCTTCCTTTTAGCCGGCCTGCATGATTATTATATAGATAAACCAGTAGACGGCTGTGAAGTTTTACTATGATATGCCAGGAGACAGCGATAAAGTTACACTGTGATAATCCAGGCAATGGCTGTAAGCTTTATTTGATCAACCAGGAGACAGCTATAAAGTTTATAATGTGATAGACCATCAAACTACGTACTGTTACAAATCAGGAGATGGCTTCAAACTGTGGAAGCCCTTAACGCCCTGTGTATTTAAAAGTGATCGCAAGAACACGGTTTCATTTAAATTCGTCAAAAGCAAAATCTAATCAATGACCACGCCAGTGGTCCGCCCACCAAGTTCAATAATAGTGACACTTCATTGTAACTTCATTGTAAGAAAGTCATTATTTAACTCCTGCATTGTTGTTGCATGGCTACTAGCTTTGGTACTTTATGAAAATAATTGTTGGAAATGGGTGGTCTTTGTGCCCTGACAAACAATAGTTGTATTCCAATCAAGTGCACAAACTGTATCAAGGTGATAAAAGTGCGTGAAGATCGTTGATTTCAGCCAACTACTGACTACTGACTAATTCCGCTCATATAAAATAAATTATGCGACAGATACGAATGAAATTTGGTATTCGGCACTCTTTTAACTCCAATACGTGCCTTTTAAGGTTTGACGTTTGGGGAGGCATTAACTAAAAAGATTGCAATCATTTGTAATGCTACTTTTCTGTATGTTGGGAAAACGCCACCGGTGATCAAAATAAGCATTACTCGTTATTAGTGTTAACGAGTGACAATGCAAACGGACTGCCTGAAACAATCGGCAACACAACATTGTTGATAAAATGCACGCGCATTCATGCATGGCTTCGGGCCACTAAGCTGTTTAAGTTTGTAGAAGGAGCGCATGACGTACGGTCTTTAGGCTCTAGTAAATAAATTCTAGTAAATAAATTCAAGCTCTTAATAAATCCGCAGTCCGCGCTACTTATTGTTGATGGTTGAATGGAAATCAGCAAACGCTTTAATTTATACGATTGAATCATTCCAGCAAAACAAAAAAAAATTAGTATCTCCGTTCGTATTCAATATTTTTTTGACCAAACCTGGCCAAATAGTAGATAAATGGGCAGTGGCAAAAATAAGACGCCACAAAAAAAAAAAAACTACAAAAGAAGTGATATCTAAAACAAAACCCACAAGGGTGAAAGAACCCGCCAAGTTTCAGCCAATCAAAGTAGTGATATCAGAGCCAAAAAGGCTGCCACCAAGTTACTACATTAGTTGCCAAGCTAATCCCACCGACTATTACCTCACACGTTATAATAAAAAAACTTGACCATTGCTGCCGGTAGTAGCAATGGTCAGGTTTTTGATTTAACCTTTGAGCTAATGCTCGGTGGGATTAGCTTGGCAACTAATGTAGGAACTTGGTGGCAGCCTTTTTGGCTCTGATATCACTACTTTGATTGGCTGAAACTTGGCGGGTTCTTTCACCCTTGTGGGTTTTGTTTTAGATTTCTCTATTTGCTTTGGGCACTTGTTTTCCTAGTGATCAAGCCATGTAAACCTGTTGCTGAGCTTCACCCCGAGAATAAACATACTACATCTGCCGATTACATCACCCCTTGGAGGCGCGGAATTGTACCGACACGGAGTTACGTTAACTCCGGAATTGTAGCACAACGGATTTGTAGTAACACGGAATTGTAGTAATACGGTTTCTGATGTTATATGTATAGCCGCAGCGAGCGCGGCAGCGCGAGCGAGGCAGGGACGTCATCAATAAAATCAGGAGTTATGGTAACTCCGTGTTACTACAATTCCGGATTGTTTCAGACACTTTTAAGAAAATTACGAATCCGAAGTTACTGTAATTCCGGGTCCACACAGTGGTCAGTATTTAAGAAAATTACTGAGTTAACATAACTCCGTGTCGGTACAATTCTGGCGCCCCAAAACCTTTAACATGTCTACTGCTTCGTCAATGCTTATCTGATGAGTGACTCGCGTCACGTGCACTTTATATTGCTGAAATCACGCACCACGTGTCACAACTTGTATCCGTGTTTATCAAGCGTCCGACTGTAAAGTTAGTTTGTAGCTTCCTTCTTTACGACACGTTGGGTATACAGCTGCCGCCATCCGCAATACAGATTTGGCCTACTTATTTCTGTGTGTCGTTCATCGTGTGACGATTTTAAGACACACGCTAGTGTGTCGTCCGTCAAGACTATTAAAACGGTCCGTCTGCCCTATCCATAAAACGTATTTAGAAGCATAGCGGCTACTAGACACTTATTGTTGCACTAATAAACCTGAGCTAAGCCGAAGCGGACTGCCACGAGAAAATCTCTGACGCCGTCGTGTGACAGCAAGATGTAAGGTTAACAATCTATGAATCGTTTTGCGCCAACAAATTTTGTTTGCGTTTTTGATGCTATCAACTAACTGCTATCGTATTACCTAGGAAGTGTATTATCCAGATATTAAATAAGAATAAGATTTATTTACACAATAGCAAAAGGGATCATGAGTACGGCGTGCCGCTTACTTCATTCCAGCTCTAAAATATTACAAAGCTAATTGTTTCGTCATTATTAATAGATAAAAATAAAACATTAAAAACACATAGTAGGGTCTATTCACATACTTACAACACTCCATTCAGGAAGTTGGTGAAAATTTGGTAAATGTACCTCCCCTCTTCCCCGAACGTCTACCCTAGATTTTCTGAGCCGACGCTCTTGCACTGTATCATCCCCGTAGTATGGTAATATCATCCACGTAGCCTCCGATATCAAACTGAAAAGACACCCAACCGAAGACTCTGTTGTTGCAGTGAACATCCATCTTGAAAAAAAAAATTCCAAACAGAGGAATTCAAAAGACATTGCTGAAGATTATTACATAAATCCACCCTGCTGCCTACTGTTGTCCTGCATGTTGTTGAATTTTAGGGGACTTTCTTTCGTCTTCTTCATTTGAAAACCGCTATTCCGTTTCAGCACTGATCTTGCTCGTGCGTTGAATCTGGATACTTCATTTTCTGTCTTAGTTGGCCCCAAGTTCTGGCCTCACAAGCTGGTGGATCTCAGTGAAGCTTGGGCTGGAGAGAACGAATTCCCACTTATGAATGTGGCCAGCCCAAGCTACAATGACACCCACCAGCTTGTGAGGCCAGAACTTGGGGCCAACCTAGATAGGGAATGGGGTATCCAGATCAACGCAAGAGCAAGATCAGTGACGAAACGGAATAGCTGTTTTCAAATAAAGCAGTGGTGTAACTTTTCGTACTTTTTTACGCACGAATATTCTGAAGAAGACGAAAGAAAATTACCGAATATTCAACAATCGGACACCTGTAGACCAACGACCGATGTCCAACTAGGGCGGATTTGTGCAGCAATATTCAGTAACATCCGCCTTTCAAAGCGCCTTTTCACCTTTTCAACTCCTAGACGCAGCGCCTTAGAATCTTCGAACAATATAAAGAAAATAGCGGTGAATTAAAAATGGAACCACGAAATTCACTACAGCGCCGCAATTTTCATAACGAAAACGAGATCACGTGACCCACATCAGCCTATTGCAACGTGGATGTTGTTTTAGAATACGGGCTACGCTATCGAAATAGGCGCCTTTAATGGCTGTTTAATTTTTACGCCGATATGGTGGTTGGTTCGGAACAGCTGTTAGCGAATACTGCGCGCACGTAAATAAAAAGAGAAAGCCATTCGAAATTTCCCAAAGCTGGATGTAAGTGACGCTAAAAAAATTATGACCCAATTGTCGGACACGACCGGTGGTCGAGTCTCCCGTCGCCAACGCGTCACGCGACGTCATACATCGCAGAGGCTGGTTGCTAGGCGACGGCCTCCATCAAATCTCCTCTCTACGCGCTCAATGAACGGAAAGTGCGCACGCTGAATGAAGTGTGACGTCAACGGCGCACGGTAAGCTCGTAAGCCAATTGGATTGGAGTCCATTCCAACAATGCCGGTCACTGGGTCTGGTTTCCGCGTTCTCAACAATTGGTCTCGAGTGGGCTGTTCATTAGGAGAAATTCAGCCTGCAGGCGACAAGGATAGGGCCGTTTCCTGCCAAAGGGTGCCATTTTTGAACCGCTGATATGAATACTTCGCGTAGGTGGCATCTAGAGGGTGCTGTAATTTGTGAGAAATTGATAAGTGAAAGAGGAGGGGACAGGAACGAAGATATGAGTATGTATTGAATGACCCCCGCCGCGCCCCCCCCCCCGCCCATCAGCTGATTTCAAGGTGAAAACCCACGCTCTCTAAATGCGACTAGCGGAATTGGTAATTTTCTCCCTGCCGTGTTTATGTAGGAGGCTTCCAGTTTTAAACTCTCTCTCGTAAATCTATCCAAAGAAATGTTACCCTACTTGTAAAAAAAAAAAAGAATGAAAACTTCAGCCTTTGAAAAAGGGAAAAAAATCGAGGTTTTCTTGGATTTTAATAGTTTTACTCTTAAATTCGGGTGTTTTGCGCCATTAAAAAGTTTGTCACGCTATGTTTGGCCATTTTTGTCCCTATCCCCGTGTGACTTTTGGTGACACCTACTCCCAAACTTCCGACCCCCCCCCCGACCCCCTCTCAATTACAAAAAACACCTGTCAAACCGATCTTCCCCAACTACCTCCTCCCCGGGAAAAGGGGGGGGGGGGAGACAAGAAAACCAGAAGCCAACTTGTGTCCCTTCTCCATTTGGCATTGTTGGTTCACTCAATTTTTTGGTTACGTCCCGTTTCACCAAATCTCGTTTCGTCAAAAGAAAGCGGATTAAAAGCTTTTGCCTGAGGGCAAATCCCGTTTCGCCAAGTGCCGTTCATGAAATTTTTGGCACACGAAATTTAATACATTATTCCTGTGTAATGGTCAAACATTTACAGACATACAGACACCCTCGCAGAATCCTGTTACGCAGCATAATTTTTTTTCAAATTACGGTTAAACATATAACATCAGAAACAGCAACTATTGTGTGCACGGTGTATCTTGAGTCCTGCAAGTATTTTGTGAGCGGCTACGTCTTCCTGGATGGGGTGGCTTTAATCGATGGCCGCCATTGTTTTTGTAACCGTCTTGGATATCAACAAGGCACTCTGCTACTGAAAACGTACAATCGATTAGCAGTGTTCGTTCTGCGGAGAACTCAAGATAGGCCGCGGACACTATAATCAATCACAAATTCCTTCCATCTTTAACTTCTGCAATGTTCAATTTTTAAAGATTATTTTTATTCTGCGAAACGAGATTCTGCAAAACGGGAAAGTTAACCATCATGCGTGTTATAAATAACTATTCTTAAAACAGAACCTTGGCATTGACCTTCAGATAGTTAGGACCAAGCATTACAAACAATATTTCAAGTACACGTTTTTCATTCTGTATTGCCAGTTTTCAAAACGCAAATACATCAATTGCCTCTTATTCTGCCACTGGCTTGTCTCTGTTAACCCATTACATAGGGTGATTATTCATCGATACCGAGATAACGGGAAGGCTTCCGGCTATGAAGTTGGACGAATGGCTACAGTACGATACGAACTGCGTACCTTTTATGGTTTGGAGCCTAGGGGTGTAACGAGGATGGCGTGGGATGGCGCGTAAGTACGAAAATATTGTTATAACCAGTGTTAGTATTGTCGGCATCGTCTCTCATTGGACAGCCAAAGTTCGGATAATGACAACGTGTATACTCATGTGCGTGCCTAGACACACACTAGTGTAGCACGATGAATCTAAACAACATTGCCAAAGAAATTGTATTCACGTCTAATTCACGAAAAATAAACCATCTCTAAAAACAAAGCAAAATAAACAAAGGCAAAAACAGGTGAAGAGGCCACCAAGTTTAGAGTGGTTCAGCCCTTCAAAGGAGTAATATCAACACACCAAAACTAACGAAATAAAAAACAAATTACAACAATTACAATTGACATGCCACTTTATTACCCATCTGCACGGTAGTGGAGTTGAGTCTAATACACAATTAAAAAAAAAAAGGACTGATATCATATCAAAAACCGAAACTGGTAAAAGGGGCCGCCAAGTTACGAATGGTTCGGCCCTTCAAAGGAGTGATATCAACCCACCAAAACATTCGCCAACTTAATCGCACCGAATAATACTTTGGACGTTAAATGAAAACTTGAACATTGCTACCGAAATTAGCAATGTTCTAGTTTTCATTTAACCTTCGAACTATTAAGCGGTGCGATTAACTTGGCGAATGTTTTGGTGTGTTGATATCACTCCTTTGAAGGGCCGAACTATTCGGAACTTGGCGGCCCCTTTTACCTGTTTTGGTTTTTGATATGATTAACTTAACCTTATAAATTATTTAATTACTTCAGTAAATTCCAGTAGCCGTATCGTTTGTTTCGCTCAGTCTGTTGTCGTCGATCCATGCTTCATATAGTTTACAATTGATTTCTTTATGGTTAGTTTGCCTGATCAACTTTGACGTCATGAACAGTTTTTGGAGGCCAATTGGATTCAGCACAGGACACGTGTAAAATAGGCCTAGTTCAGGAGTAAGTACAATACAATTAGTATTTAAAAAAAAAAAACGCTTAAGCGTATAAAATACGAATTTAAGCCTCAATAAGAGCCTATGCTCTGATGGAACTGATATATGACAAAGACGTGTAAAAGAATGAACCAGCGTCCCAAAAAACAAAGTGAAACTTCTTAAACACGTATTAGTAAAACGCTGATGGCGTTCACGTCCTTTTCTTGTGTCTGTTCCTTAAGAGCATTACATTTTTTAAGGCTTCAACGTATTTTTTATACGATTAAGCGATTTTTTAATAGGCTACTAACATTAATTATCTTTTTTCTTGGAGATATTTCAAGTATATTAAACAACTAGAATTTGACAGGAATTAATCGCATTGTGAGATAACTGAGATAAACACTTTTGGAGATAAATCAGTCACTCTAAAATGGCGTTCAAAAGGCCCTGGTCCTTGTCAATGCCTACATTTTAAGCTATAAAAGTTGAAAAATCGGTTTACTGGTTTCGATGTACGTGAAAGCAAAATTTCCCCGACAAGAAATACAATAGCAACAAGATTATTGTATAGAGCAGTTACATTTGCCGCCGTATTGGCACCAGTATGGGTGTTGGAGGGCATAACTACAAGGTGCACTACATAAAAATGGAGGGAAAAACAACGGAAGAGCGGATTTCTTAGACATAAAATAACGTTTTTTTTCCAACAACAAAATTCGCGCGTTTTAGGTCTAAGAAATCACTCTTCACAGCATCGGCTTCAGTATGACGCCCTTCTGTTGCTCTCTGCAGTGCGCCTTGCAGCTAACCCATTAAGGCTCCAGCATGGAGTTATATACAATAATACTACGTCGTGTCACTGCTCTATAGACTTGTAATCACATTAAATTAGCGTTCAAAAAGCCCTATACTTTGTTCATGCCTATATACTTTTTAAGTTACAAAACTTGAAAATAGGTTTATTGGTTCAATCTCCGGGTGAGGGTAAGGACCCCCAACAACAACAACAACAACAACAACAACAGGAAATGGCCATGTTGTGGAGGCCAAACGGTCCGATTGGTGTCATTACAAATTTTAATGCAGTGAAAAAGTTAGGACACGAGCTCAAATACCGAATGTCGTTTGTCTATGTGAATTCTGGGAGTTTCAAAGTTTGACATTTAACATGGAAGTTCATGTAGAGGCTTACATAACGACCGCCATCGAAGTCCTTGATATCTTCTATTCGCAACAATTTAAAATAGATTTATAGCATAGGATCACGGCAGCGTTGTGGCTGTGTCGCATACGGTATATAGTTCCTATGGGGAGTCAAGAAATAATGACGTATATCTCGTTTGTAAGGTAGTCCCTTTTAAAGCTATGACGTATTTCCTGGTATAGAGCATTGACATTTGCTGCCATATTGGCACCAGATTGGCACCAGTATGGGTTTTGGAGGGCATAACTACAAGGTGCACTACATAAAAATGGAGGGAAAAACAACGGAAGAGCGGATTTCTTAGGCTTAAAATAACGTTGTTTTCTCCAACAACAAAACTCGCGCGTTTTAGGTCTAAAAAAATCACTCTTCACAGCATCGGCTTCAGTATAACGCCCTTCTGTTTCTCTCTGCAGTGCCCCTTGCAGCTAACCCATTAAGGCTCCAGCATAGAGTTATATACAATAATACTACGTCGTGTCACTGCTCTATACAAGGGGTTAAAGCTGTATTATTAGCTTTTTTTTCCAGATTGGGGAGGGGGCAAGGGATTCCCGATTCTCCCTATTTGTATAGTCCCTTTTACACCATTTGAAAACGCAAAATAAAACAAACAAAAAAAACATTCGAGTCCTTCGGAAAAAAAAACACGACCCAGCCAAGCAAACTTGCTTACCCAAACGCCCCATAGCTGACGCTTCAGTCTTATCTTAAACCGTACTTCACTCTTTAATTCTTAGTCATCGGGGCTTTTCCTATTGGATTTTAGTTAGGCAGCGGTTTATGTTCCTATTATCAAGCGCTGGAAACTCTCTGCTTGCAGCTCCCCAGGCGGTGCTGTCGGGCGAACATTAGTTGGCGCTCCTGACTGACAGAATTGAATATTTAGCATCCTGAAAAGGGGGGATTCTGCTTTAATTCATCCGCCCGCATGTAATTCCCGATGTTATTGTAGTTTACAGGGGGAAAGAAACAAAACGGAAGCGAAAAATCGCACTATAAAAAAAGCTAAAATTTGGTAACGTTTTTATCTGCTATCCTGGCTCAGAATGTGGTCTTTGCAGTAGTTATACCGGTAATAATAATAATAAAAAATTTTCGGGAGGTGGTGGAGGGGAGAAACCTTCGTAATGAATATAGTGCCAGCAGTTTAATGGCTTAAAATTAACGTCAACCCCTGAAGGTGAAATTCCATTCTAATCAACCATTTAGGATCAAATTTGGTGGATATGTTTCCCCAGTGCGATAAATTTGATCTGCCAAAAAAATTTCATTTTTTTTGCAACACACCCCCTCCAATCCTTTATGTATGCAAATTGTATGGCCGTTAATTGTGTCAAGATATCTCCATCACATTACGTCTGATTGACTTGATCTTTTTTTTTTACATGACGTGTGTTGGTTCAAGTATATTCTGGACTAGGATTTTTCAGCTACATACAGCCAAAGTGGAGAAATAATACTTTTCATGAATGACTGCCGCGGTTTTCATGAATAATTGCCGCTTTCTTGGCCGCAGTGTGCTGAGAACTTTTTTTCTGTGCCAAATATCAACTTAGCTCCATGTTCCTAGTTTAGTTTCATAACCTCCGTACCCTTTTTACCCTCAAAATTTCAAACGAATAGATGCAGCAGTTTAGTCACAAAATTGACAAGTAGACCAGAATTTGGCCCTTGAAAAATATTAGAAAAAAGCGTCACTTTTTAGGGTTGGCGGTAACCGCACCTGTGGGGATTATATACCTGTGGGAATTTTGAGTTGTGGGGATTCTGTAACTGTGGGATTTTGGGTTGTTGGGATGCTGTGCCTGTGGGGACATTGGCGTGGGGATATCCAATCGTGGGAATTTTGATTATGGGGATAATGAACGAACGGCTCCCAACCATATGTTTTTTTTTTTTCTTTTAGTTTTTATTTAAAAATTAATTTCTTTGAGCCTCAAGTCAGCCGAAGCAACTTAATGCTTGTATGGCTGAACCGGCTCGATTTTGAACATTACCAGACTTTTAGAGAAGAAGAAATATCCGGTAAAGGGAGGTGCCAACCCGGGATTCGATCCGGGAAACCTCCGATCATCGTAGGGGCCGAAAGATTGTCCAGAATTGGCCAGAATAGTTCCCATAGCCGCTGAAGGAGCATGGTAGCCTCTCACGCTACCCTGGCCGGCAGTCCTGACGGGGACTTTCCCAAGGTCCCCTTTCCAGGGGTTCGACCAGATCCGCAAACCTCCAGCAACCAGGCTGAGCTCTCTCACAACTCAGCCACGATGAGCCACGATGTATTATTAAAATAGAAAATTAGCCAGGAAAATAATGAAATGAAAGAACAAATCACAAGGTAAAGGTTCAACAAAGCAAACAGCCTGCATTAAAGACTGGCCTTGTGAGGATACAATATGTACTAATCTGAAAAACAAAGAAAAGACAAATGCCCCGACTGGGACTCGATCTCAGGACTTCCCACCTACTAGCCGGCCGCTCGAACAACAGCAATACCAGGCTGGATCCAGGCTACAGGTTACGTCACGCTTTTCAGGGTTCGTAACATGGCCTCTAATTCCTTGAAAAGCTTTAAGTTTGAAAAGCGAAAATTCAAGGTTTGAAAAAGCCTTCCCAATTGGAATTTCTGTTATCGGAGCCTTGAAATTACCATGCATTTTTCTGATTCTACATTATGTTTGATGAAATGCATTTAATAATACAGTAGTAATTTTAATTTAGATCTAAATTAAATGAAAGAAAGTAGTCTTTTTTGCTGACTGTAATATGACAAGAAGGAATCTCCCCTTTAAGAAACAAAATTTCCAGTAAATATTAGCAATAAATTAAGAATACAATGGTACAAACACTGACATTTACAAAAATCTTGAAATCTGAAAGGTAATTCTCAAGGACTGTACAAAGAACCTTGAAATTGGCTATAAGTTAGCCTGAAAAGCCTTGAAAAAGTCTTGAGAATAGTTACGTCTCTAGCGTACGAAGCCTATCGTTTCGCTCCGTTCTTTAACCTCCTAGTCAGTCTTTTTGGGAAGACTGAAGCAACGGCTTTATCCGTCCGTCCGTCGCCTTTTTCATTGGTTGTCAAGTGGACTTTAAAAAAACACGGCATATTAAAACATCGTTCCTGTCTTATAGCTAATAGCCTTTTTCGACGTAACTCAATGAAATGAAAACATTTGATCGTCGTATTTATCCACTACAGGAAGACACGCAACTGTAAAAAACAAAAGGATTTCGTTAATGACACACATTAGCTTCATTAAAACAATTCTCGACACCGTGTTGCATGAATGAATAGGTCTACTCTCGAACTCAATTTTCCGTTAGCTGCTACTTACGAAATTAAAACCGCAAGTAAAAAAAAATTAGTACTAAAAGTTGAAAATTAGGCCACGGCAACGCGAAGTCTCGACACGGTGTTGCTTTAAAGAATAGGCCTACTCTCGAACTCAATTTTCCCGTAGCTGCTACTTACAAAATTAAAATAGCACGCAAAAATTAGGCCTAAAAGCTAAAACATTTTTATCCGGCAATTATCATAGAGATCACCGTTGAGGTGTGCGCCTCAACATTTTCACTGAACAATTGGCAGAAGTGTACAGATGCCGGTCGCGTCTACTAGTCGCTGCAGCCACCTGTGTATGTTTGTGGCCTTTATTACAGGTCGCCACTGAGCAAGATTGAACAGCTACGAAGCTCGCCAGCTGGAGCCTGGAGACAGGATCTGCCCAGGAGGCGCAGTTTGGAGCACCTGGCTCAGAGTTTAGAGTCGTGGTTCGAGTCCCAGTCAAGGCAGTTGTCTTTTCTTTTTTTCTTAGATTAGTGTATCTTGTAACCTTACAACGGCAGTCTTTAATGCAGACTGCTATTTGGTTCGTAAGAAAAAAATGAACGTTCAAATAGATGGCCAATTTATAGCAAGATTAACGAAAAATTGTTCAGCAATCTTTCAAGTGTGGTAGTCAGTTAGTTAGGCCAGTTCAAATTTTGTGCAGCAGGTTAGTTTTACACGCAGCAGGTGTGACATGCGGAAAGATGGGTTGAAGGTGGTGCTAAGTATTGAGGACTGTGTTTGAGTGCTGTTAACTAGTGGCGGCCCAACTTGGCGGCGGATGGATGATGTTTCACCGCTTTCCTACGGCGAGTTTAATCTCTAGCGGGTTTGTGGTGGGCGTTACGTACGATCGAAAACTTAAAACCGCCAAAATGCTAAAGGTTATTAGGCTACAGAATGCATATTAAACACCTCGTTCCTCTTTTCTTCGCCAGGTTCACTTTAAAAAAAAAAAGTGTTGAAATTCGATTAAGCTCGCGCCGCCAACGCCAGACGTGCATTTGAAATGAAAGTAGAAAGGTGTCTTTTACTTCCGCACTCGTTCAGTAAACAATTAAATACACATCCAAGCCTTTAGGTCGGTTAGTTTTTACTCGACAAGTGGCAGCAGCTACTACCTAGTCGCAGCCAGTCTTCTGTTAACTTCCGCTACTTTCGGGCCACTTCCGCTTCATACTTCCGGGTTTTTTTTATTCCTTTTAAGTAGTTTTTGGACTCTGAATCCAATAGTGAAAACCGTTTGTCTCTATCTGGTACCGTTTCTCGGATAATGGGCTCACTTGGCGACAGCTTGTGGGCCACCTCCGTTTCATAAGCCCAGGTTTTTTTTTTATTCCTTTTGACTAAATTTTGGACGCTGTATCTAATGGTGAAAACAGTTTGTCTCTAGTGGTGCCGTTCCGTAGATAATGGGGGTCGCTTGTCGTCCACGTCCAGTCACTTGTGGGCGACTTCCGCTTCACATTTCCGGTTTTTTTTTTATTCCTTTTAACTAATTTTTGGACTCTGAATCTAATGGCAAAACCCGTTTGTCTCTAGCTGGTACCGTTTCGTAGATAATCGATTCGCTTGTCGGCCACTTCCGGTCACTTGTGGGCGACTTCCGTCTCATATTTCCGGTTTTGTTGTAATTAATTTTAACTAATTTTTAGATGCTGAATCTAATAGTGAAAACCGTTTAGTCACTATCTGGCACCGTTCCGTACATGATGGGCCCACTTGTCGCCTACTTCCGCCACTTTAGGCCAGTTCCGCTTCGTACTTCCGGTTTTTTTTTTATTCCTTTTAACTAATCTTTGGATGCTGCTGTAATGGTGAAGCCCGTTTGTCTCTCTATCGGACATACGGTTCCATAAATGAACCATTTTATTTGTTTACCTTATTTAATTCTGCACTGGCTGAGCATAGTCATCCAACAAGATTCACTACCTTCACTACCCCTCGCTGTCGCAGTACTAAATACCAAACATCGTTTCTGGTTCAGAGCGTGAAGTTGTGGGATGATTTGCCCGAAGTCATTAAAACTTGTCGTAGTGTTGGAACTTTTGAAGCTCAATTACTCCGTCACTTGTTTAATTCATAACTTGGTCACCATCCCTCTTCCACTCTTTTCCTTCCCCTTCTCTTTCTTTGTTCCCCTGTCTCCCCCCCCCCCTCCCCTTCCCGATAACCCCCCACTATACCCCATCTTCTTGTTTACTTTAGTTTTTGCTATTGTCTGCTGACACTGTAATTATATGTTTCGGGTTAGGTGTAAGAATGGGCCCAGCGCCTAAACCTCGCCCTTTGCGGCACATCAATTTTTATCCCCGGATTTGGTTGGTCACATGTACTTTCACGTGCTATTATTATTATTATTATTACTTCCGCTTCATATTTCCGTTTTTTTTTTTTTTATATTTCTTTTAACTAATTTTGGGAGGCTAAATCTAATGGTCAAAACCGTTTGTCTGTATCCGGATAAAGTCGGTTGCTATTACATCATGTTTGCAGGAATTGTTACATAATAACAATTAAAACAATGTAAAACAATCAATCTGGTCGTTTAAAGCTCTTGACCCCTGTACCACTTGACCAATTACAAAATGCCTTAAAAAAAAAAGAGCAAATCTACAGAGCAATACCTGTAAAATGAGCTCAGAACCAGCTTTATAGGATAGTTTCATCTGTAGAGAGCGTAGCAGAAAAATGTCTTGCCAAGAACAAGCCAAAAATGAAACTCACGATTCCAGCTCAAATCCAAATCTCCGATGTGTCAAATCGGAAATTAATAAAAGTTTAAACACATGTTCACCGAGTCCAAAGCTGAGTTGAAAATATTGAAAGACAGCTGAGAAATTCAGCATCGAAATATCGGTTTTAACATAGGAAGTTGAGATCAAACCTTACAGTAAAGGATACCGCCTTTACTAATAAATCTTTTAACCCAAAAAGTAGCTGGGCCGATTTTAAAGTTTCACGCATAACACGAGCTTCGTCAGGGTTCCCGAACAAATTGAGCAGCAGCAGCACACTGGCCAGAGTCGTGGCCTTCAAACCAAGCGAACGCTGGCTCGAATACCACCCGTAATCAGTGTTAATGGGGGTTTGATAGGCTTTCTAGACGCAACTCAATGAAATAACAACATTTGATCGTCGCATTTAACTACTACAGGAAGACAAGCAACCGTAAAAAATAAATTGATTTCGTTAACGATCCACATTAGCGTCATTTAAAAAAAAAACTATCGACATCGTGTTGCATGAATGAATAGGCCTTCTCTCGAACCCACTTCTCTGTTAGCTTCCACTTACGAAATTAAAACGGCTGGTAAAAAAAATTAGGCCTAAAAGCTGAAAACTATACCTAAAATCACGTTGCTGAAGTCTCGACACCGTGTTGCATGAATGGATAGGCCTACTCTCGAACCCACTTCTCCTTAACATTTCTCCTAAGCTGCTAATTACGAAATTAAAACGGCCGGTAAAAATTAGGCCTAAAAGCTGATAATTACGCTTCAAAGATAACGCATTTTCAACCAGCAATTGTGATGGTTACTATACTTTTAGATCATATAACTGTATTTTCCAGGCGGCTGGCTGACTGTTTTATAAAATAATTGCCCCCCCCCCCTCCATGTTGCAAACGGTGCATCAGAATTTCCAGGATAGCAGCAGCTACGCTGGCTGTTTCATAAAACAACTTCATCATGTGTTATACGGTGCATCAAACACTACTCCTGCACTCAATTGCCTTTTGGTGGCTAATAAACGCTGATTGAGTGAGCGAATCCGTCTGTGTACTTTTGCGCGTTTTGAACATTTAATCGAGTATCACTAATCCTTTCATTTTAATCTGCCAGCGGTTTGTGCCAGCAGTTCATGCGTCGTTTAAACAATCATGTTTTGCTGGCTAATCCACGCTGATAGAGTGAGCGAACCCGTCCGTGTATTTTTGCATTGCTACAGGCATTGTTGACATCAATTTCGTTGTAATTCTGAAAAACTATTTTAACTGTGACCACAAATTAAGCTCAGTAATAAAGAATAATTATTTCAGGAAAACCACATATCGATATGAAGTGCCTTTTGCCAAGAACCAATATGGCAAACGAACAAACAAATATAAAATTCCTTCTATATTTAATGAAATCCCTATTGAACTACTCCAAATTGATGGGATAACTGAGATTAAAAATAAACTATTCGACTACTTCTTACTTACTCAAGAAATCGATTAAGCAATGCCCAGATAAACACTCGGTCTAATTTGAAAAAAAAAAAAAAATTTTAATAATATAGTTGTAGTTACAGAGATATATACATAAATGTGGAATGTGCATTTAGTGATTATTATTATTATTTTTTTGTTGGTTTTGTTTTGTACTTAAACTGTTACATTGTGTTTATTTTTGTTTCTGATTCCTACTATGGATTTATGTTCAAAATAGTACTTGTCAACAAATAATGTGTTCTATATTTACCTCCATATTATTGTTATCATGAGCCATATATTGTACCTGCCTTATACGGCACACACAAGTTCACCATGAACTTCGAGCCGTCGTAATAAACTTCTTTCTTACTTAATACTATACAACAATGCTTGTATACAACTCAATCCGCGTGGAAATTAAATACTTGAAAATTGCGCAGTAAGCAATTTTCATATATTTCACTTAACCTTCGAACTATTACTCGGTGGGATTAGCTTGGCGAAAAAGCTTGGCGTTTGATATCACGACTTCCCACAGCCGAAAAGCTTGGCGGGAATCCTTAAAAAGTTTTGTTTTGAGTAGATTTTAATCGTCCAGCATCGTTTACTGACCAGTGAATTATTTCTGGTGAATTACTTTTTAAGTCCCATAATGGTAGTTGGGTCGATCGTGGAATTCGACCCGGCATTCTCTTGGTTTGGAGACGAGGACGGTGACCACTGGGCTGTTGCAGCTCGCTTTGCTCGGGGATCCCGGGGAACCCTCACAAAGCTTGCGGTGCGCGTGGGGACTTAGTTTTGGCCAGAATACTTTATGTCCTTGCGCGAGACACCAGCAACGAAAGGGTCCGACAATTCTTTGTCGCTGGCTAATTATATTATGGTGTGGTAAATTAAGTTTCATTGTTTACAGAGGTGTTATTGTTGCCGGCCACATTACAGCGTAGCAATGACGAGGCTCTCGCACCGCTGGTTTAAAGTGACTGTTGGAGTTTAAAGTGATTGTGTGGTGGCATGGGACTTCGGAACCAGTCCTTAATAAACTTTATCACCCAGTTTAGACGACAAAAAAAGGGTTTTAGCGAGCGTTAACCGCACCCGGTCATCTGCCCGACGAAGCCCTAAGGCCCTATGTCTGCAGTACCCGAAATGGATTCCCAGGAGGTCACCCACCCAAGTACCAATCCAGTTTAGACGACCTCAATACTATACAACAATGCTTGTAACAATGCAATAACAAGCTTGATACCTTCATCCCAGGCATGGAGTACTGAGATCAACAAAGGGCCAGCACGCGCACAACAAAGACCGAATCGTGATAACGTTCTTTTGCTCATAATGCTTGACAATGCGACTGTGCGTGCAACAATATTCACATAAAAAAACGAACCCTAATGCCGATTTTCCCCTTCAGCGAACAAAGACGATGTTGCAATAACAATGGCAGTGAATGCGCTTTTTAATTGTTACACGACTGGGTGATGAATAGGTTATTACCCGCTTTCCGAGTACTGAGCTCAACAATGGCTCGGCGCCTGCGGTGCCTCGACATTGTTAATCTCAGTACTCGGAAAGCGGGTAATAACCTATACTACCTTACCTTACCTCGGCACCAGTGCTTACAAGATGTAGTAGATAGCGATCGCTGTTGCACTGCGTGAAAGAGGTGTGAGCCTCATTATTTTTTTTTGAAAAAGTGGCGAAAGTGACGGATGTGTACAGAAAACTGGTTGCGACTGGGTAGTCGCTGCAGCCGCTTGTTTAGGAACACGCGACAACACAACATCAGCATCATCTTTTTTTAATGTTTTTGTTTTGTTTTTATTTCCTTTTCTACGCGCACGCACCAGGCGGGATGTTAAGCGCCGGAAAATCCAGTCTTGTTGTCACCTCTAACAATTCCACGACGATTTGGTGTCAACCAGAAACGTTTCGCAATGCTGTAGCTCAGGAAACTGCAGCGAATGTGTGTGTATTCGTGTGCGAATTTTTGTACCTTTTTTTACGCTATATAGTATTTGTATTTCATTTCTCCATCCAGCAGAAGCGAAGAGCGTGCTAGCAGTATAGAACGATGTGGCAAAATCATAGCCTGCAACTTAAATATTGGCAGTTTTACGAGTTTCCGGTTTAAGAACGGCAACGAAAACAAAAGGTTAAAATAGGTATATCAGCGGATCAAATCAGGGTAAACTCGACCGCACGCACAGTTGAAATAGCGAGGACGTGACAAAATATCCTGTAAAGTTTTGAAAATAGAATGAATACGTTCTGCTACCGTAAGCAGATGTCATTCACGTTTTTTTTTTTTTTTTGCTTTGGCCGCGTGGAAAATACATAATATTGCAAAGTGCGAACTGCAGCGTATTTGCAGAGTGAGACCGTCGCTACTTTGTTAGCCGAAAAAAAAATAACATACTCATATTATGAATCCAATATATGAAATTAAAGATGAACTCCTAACTGATTAGAAAACAAAAACGAACTCGTTTGATTTATGCTTAAGGTAAGATTTAACGGACCGAATTCAAAACACAGCAAAGGAACACAGATAAACTTTCCTGTAAGGTTTCGGATACTGCAGTGTTGATGTACTGTTTAGTCCACATGAAACCTTACTGCCGTGTTCAAACGTTTTTACCATTTTTACTTTTGCACACGATAGATCAGCTGAATGATTGGTGCATTATACTTGGCTAAACTTCATCGCTAGTTCCAGTGCCTAGTAGCTTATGAGTATTTAGTCGCCCGTGAATTATTTCAGTCGCTATGAAGAGAATTTCCCTCTACAGCCGCCCCACACCCCCCACCCCCTAAAATAATCGCCTAAATTTATCTTAAAAGCCATTTTTACCAATCTACTTGACTAAACATCGCCAGTTTCAGTGCCTAGTAGTTCATCAGTATTTAGTCGCCCGTGAATTATTTTAGTCGCTAAGAAGAGAACCTCCCTCTACAGCCGCCCCACACCCCCACATGCCGCCCCCCCCCCCCCACAACCAAAAAGACCGCTTAAAAATTATCTTCAAAGCCTTTTTTTGAGATTTCGTTTGAATCGTACCTGTAAAATGTATAGATGTAACTCATGCGCCAGAGGCGTCCCGGATTCAATCCCCTGTGCATTCGGGAAGAAAAGGGCTGGGTAAATGCACTCGTGCTCATGTCAACTGTGGCATGTAAAAGATCCTAGGAATTTACTAGTAAAACTGTCCTGAGATAACTTCAGCAGATGAAAAGGATGTTAATTCAATAACTTCCCTTTTCCTACAAAGGTTAAAAGTTGAATCAGTTGGTTTGCCAGCTGGATTTTACAACATCTATGTAATAAAAGCGATAAAACGGAAGTAGAAGAGGATAGAGGAGGAAGTGACGTGAAGGGTATTGTTGTCGATTCCCTGTAACAATTTCAATTTGCAAGGCAGCAATGAATGAGGCCGAAGACAGTCATTCTTGGCACGGTAGCAAAGAAATAGGGCGAGCGCTCGGCAGAATGAAGGGTATTGTCAACGCCGTGTAACAATCAGTAACAAACTAAATATTACGTCACCTTATTTTATTATACGCCAGTATAGCCTAACGGTTAGGGCGCAGTAATCTGAAGGTTGCGAGTTCGAATTCCATCCATGCAGCGAAAATGGGTGATTAGTTTAACACGTGTGGTGGGCCTAGGTAGGTATGGCTTAAGGTAGGTATAGCTAATGCTAGGCAGGTATAACTTAAATGTTAATGATATACATCATCTTCGTATGTCTACTACGGATATTGAATTTACGTTTTCAAAATTTTTATTTTCCTCAAAGAAGAAGGAAAAAAGGAAAACCTTCCCCGGGAAAACTATCCACCTGCCTGGTGAAATGCGGGCAAAGAAACTGATCTCACCGGACAAAATGTCTTTTCTATAGAGCAGTGACACTTGCCGCCATATTGGCACCAGCTTGGCACCAGTATGGGTTTTGGAGGGCATAACTACAAGGCGCACTACATAAAAATGGAGCGAAAAACCACGGATGAGCAGATTTCTTAGGCTTAAAATAACGTTGTTTTCTCCAACAACAAAAATCGCGCGTTTTAGGTCTAAGAAATCACTCTTTAACAGCATCGGCTTTAGTATGACGCCCTTCTGTCTCTCTCTGCATTGCCCCTTGCAGCTAACCCATTAGGGCTCCAGCATAGAGTTATATACAATAATACTACGTCGTGTCGCTGCTCTATACTTTTCTACAAACTGCACTGGTGGTGCAAAAGGAGCCAAATTATGTATAAATTAAGTATTAATGATATACATCACCTTCGTCTGTGATCTAAGGTTGTACAAGTAATGAATTTACGCTTTCAGTAAGTAAGTAACTTTTATTATTCAGACAGTGCTGTCCTGGGATGCCCTGGGATACAAAAGTCACTGCGTAATTTCACGGGAGGCAGCTTAACCGGCGTAAATTTGACAAAGCTCTGCAAACTGTCTGTCGATCATTAGACAGTACTGTTCTGGGATGCCCAGGGATACAGAATGTTCCGGATAAGCAATGCCTTTGGATGCGTAATTCTCGGGAAACGGCTAGAGCGGCAGAATTCTGCGGCGGGTAACTCTAGTTGCACGATATTAGTGAAAAGGGCAATCTTCTTAGTTTATTTGCATCCATTTAAGAAAATCCAAGCAGTTTGAGTGACCACTTCTGCCTATCGTATCGAAAACCAAAACTGGTAAGAGGGACCGCCAAGTTCCGAATGGTTCGGCCCTTCAAAGGAGTGATATCAACACACCAAAACATTCGCCTAGTTAATCGCACAGACTAATAGTTCGAAGGTTAAATGAAAACTAGAACGTTGCTACTTTCTGTAGCAATGTTCAAGTTTTTCATATAACGTCCAAAATATTATTCGGTGCGATTAACTTGGCGAATGTTTTGGTGTGTTGATATTACTCCTTTGAAGGGGCGAACCAGTTGGAACGTGGCGGTCCCTTTTACCAGTTTTGGTTTTTGATATGACATCACTTTGTTTTTTTAATTGTGTATTAGACTCAACTCAACTAGCGTGCGGATGTGTAATGGACTGCCACGTCAACAAGAGCTTGCCTTTTGTATTTTTTTTGTTTGTTTAATTTGTCAAGTTGGGTTCCCTGTATTCTGGCGTAACCTAGGACACACCTGGTAACGAAACTAACCCTTTATAAACTCCTTTAAACTAAAGTGCAATCATGATCTGAGCTATTTTGAGGATGTTTCTTTCACCACAGTGAGTTACATAAACTGAACCTTGAGTGAGAGTCATGCGTTATTTTTTAAGGGAAATCATTTCTGAGTCAGGAGTTTCTTATGAGGACTTTTGGATCAATTCGTAATGCAACAGAATAATTTCCAAAAATGGGAAACTCATATGTTCGTTATGAGTGGGGATTGATGAAGCCTTTTTTTTTTGCATTATCCTCGTGAAGTGACCATGTATCCCAAAGCGACTAGTTGCAATCTAATACTTCAAAAACCAAAACTGCGCCCGAAACTGTGAAGGTATTTGTGTAACTTCACAGGTGTGAGTTCCATGGGATACGAGCTCTAGTGCTTTTTTTTCTGAATGGCAAGGCCATTTTTTTTTTTGTTCAGTCAATTTAGCAATAGTTGCCTTTCCATGCTTTGCATCAAATAGAGAGCATAAACAGAGTACAACTTAAAGAAAGAAAACACAAGGTAAAGGGTAAATGAAGCAAGCAGTCTGCATTAAAGACTGGCCTTGTGAGGGTACACAATACACTAGTCTGAGAAAGAAAGAAAAGACAACTGCCGAGACTGGGACTCGAACCCAGGACTTCTCGTTTACTAGCCGCGCGCTCTAACCACTGCGCTACCGGGGCGGGTACTGGCTACAGGCTGGCTATTTCTAGTGTGGAGGCCAAGAAGCAATGTTGCTTTCCTTCCTTGTATGTATGTTTGTGATCTGTAGGTCACCACTGAGAAAGATTGAACAGCTACTTACGTCGGCTGGAGCCGGTAGCCAGTACCCGCCCCGGTAGCGCAGTGGTTAGAGCGCCCGGCTAGTAAACGGGATGACCTGGGTTCGAGTCCCAGTCGGGGCTGTTGTCTTGTCTTTCTTTCTCAGACTAGTGTATTGTGTATCTTCACAAGGTCAGTCTTTAATGCAGACTGCTTGCTTCAGAGTACAACTTATCTAGCTGGTCTGTGGGTTCGTGATTTTTCTTCGTTTGTTTCACAACCTCACTCTTGTTTTATTCACTTTCAGATTTGTCAGCAATGACAGCCCAGTTTGATTGACTGATTGATTGACTGAGCTTTATTGAGCCAAAAAACCTACACACCATGCGTGCACTCTTACTAACTCTAACTCAACCTAAACCTAACCTAACCCTACTCTAACAGCCTATTTTGCTTACGTTTTAACAACACCCCTGTAAAAAACTGAAGCAGTTTTGTTGATGCCAGTAGAAGCACTGTTGGGATTGCTTCGTTCCAACAACTGCAGTCATGTCTTGAAACCAAGGCAGGATTTTAGGAACTCTCTGATACAATTGGATTTTTGTTTTGTATTTCTTCAACCCAGCTTGTTTAAGACTGTTTCTATAAATGAATCAATGCTTAATTTTCGAAACCATTTATTGCAAAAACCAAAGCAAAACTTAGGGGAGGGGAGATGTAACGAACAGCTGTTACATGCAAGGCAACACACAAACAAATAATGATGTAACGTCTTGTACCTGCGCCACGTTTTAAACTTGTTTTAATTTTTTATTCACACATTTTCTTGACTTTTCCTGAGCCACAAATATGGCTGAATTTTCCAGGTTTTCCGTGTTAAACACCCTGTTTAATTAAAGAACTCAAACAAAAGCAAACTGACAATGCAATAACAAGATTCAAACTAGATTTCCTTTCATTTTGATCTTATTTTTCCAAGTAATTCCGTACTAATATCGTTTTTTTTCATATCCTTCGGTCACTTCAAACTTCGGACATTCCCTCAACCCCCCCCCCCCCCCATTCCCATTTTCTTTGACGTTCAATGCACTTCCCACCGCGTTTTCTTCACATCAATGTAAGACACGTACGAATTATGACCTCGAACGACAAACCTACAAATTCAATGTTGTATTTTTTTATTATTTTTTTTTTACCTTTTAGGTGAAGAGTTCGAAAAATGATTTTAAATAAATAATAACAATAATTCTCCCTTGGTTTCGCCACACGAACTGAACGGTAAACCACAAGTCCGAACGCAAGGGCAATATTAAAGAGAGGACGAACTCGAAAGCGAGCGCACGTGATCCAGAAAGGTATAATCAAGCTTCATTTACTGATGAGTGCCGGGAACAAGTCGGAAACGTACTACAATAAGTAATCCAAGGTCACATGCCGGTTGGATTTCTAGGAAAAAGAGAGGAAGAAAAACCCCGATAACTGCAAGGTGCTCGGCTATCGCTGCTTCTACCTCCAGGCCTTTAAAGGAAAAAACAAATTTGCTCTATTATACCTGAAGAGTTAAAAGATTGAACGACCTGGAGTAACTAGTCTAAAATCGATTTCAAACGTGATAAATCAAAAGCCTGTTGTGACCATACCGTACTGTACCGTACTGCAAGAGAAATAGAAAATTAATTATAGATACCACACTTCTGCCAAGATTACATGCGACTTTGGCGGTCGTTGCGGCAACTAATACTATGCGCGCGAAGCAGCGAGAAAGCAATATGAGAGGTATTAGTCTCCGCAACTACTGTGGGCCTGGAATAGGCTTGAGTATGCCACTCCTGTGTGGTCCCAAATACCTTGCTAAAGACATCGACCTAATCGAATCCGTTCAAAGAAGATTCACCAAGTACCTTCCAGGACTCCGAAATATTGATCATATTGAACGTCTCTCAAGGGCGGGACTTGAGCTTCTGGAATTACGCCATCTGAGATTTGACCTCATCTTGACATACAAGTTCCTTCGAAAATTAATCTCGATTGACCTTCTTTTTTTCGACCTAGCACCGTGTATGCATAACACCAGGGGTCACCCTTGGAAACTTGAGACTAATCCTGACTGGAAAACCGAAGATTGTTTTTTTGCGGTGCGTGTAGTCCCCTTTCGGAATGCCCTTTGTTCTAGGACCGTATGCATGGATTCGGAGTACGGCTTCCGGAAAGAATTGTGGGCGGAAGATCTGTCATGCATTCATTAAGAGATCATATATGTACAGGGAAGATGCTATATGAGGGGTCCGAGCTATCATGCAAAACCAGCCAAGTCCACCTAATGTTATTTTGAAATAAAGGCAAAAAACGTCTGCAACTATTGTGTGCGCGGTGTATCTTGAGTCCTGCAAGTATTTTGTGAGCGACTACGTCTTCCTGGATGGGGTTGCTTTAATCGATGGCCGCCATTCTTTTTGTAACCATCTTGGATATCAACAAGGCACTCTGCTACTGAAAACGTACAAACGATTATCTGTGTTCGTTCTGCGGACAACTCAAGATAGGCCGCGGACACTACAATAATATCAACCAAACATCAACAAAATTGCTTTTGACATATGACTGCAAGGTAGTAGATCATACAGGTTATAGTTTTAAAATCTTTGGGCGCAAATTAAGCTTCAGAATGCAAATGAGCTTATGATTGGCTGGTTTTGCTTGGACAATAAATAATATAGCTCATGTTTCATGTTGCTTTATTCGAGTCGAAAAGGTTCCAAACCATACACTCTATACTCAACTACGCCTAAACCTAACCTAAACTAATATAGCTGTTTTTTGCTTGCAACAATAGCTGTGACTGCAAACGGCTGGTTTTGCTTGAGGAGAAGCCGCGATGGACTCTGGCTTGTTTTGCATAAAACGCAACATTTCCCGTGCATTTTAAAAGGTGAATATGGATGGTTATGGAAAAAAAAAGTTTTGGGAATGTAGCAAATTTAAAGCTCTGTCAGAAGACGGCGCCACTTTACAAAATGGGAAAACTGGACTTGGCTGGTTTAGCTTGCCAACTCCTCATATCTAGTTATTGTGTGCACGGCGTATGTTGAGTCCTGCAAGTATATTATGAACGGCTACGTCTTCCTGGAGGGGGCGAATTTAGTCGATGGCCGCCATTGTTTCTGTAACCATCTTGGATATCAATAAGGCACTCTGCTACCAGAAACGTACAATCGGTTATCTGTGTTCGTTCCGCGGCGAACTCAAGATAGGCCGCGGTCACTATAACTTTCTAATCTGTAACAGTAGCAATAAAGGAGTGAACGTGACACAAAGCACGTGCTTAAAACATTAAAACTGGGATTAGAGTTTTTCAGAACGACTCTTCCAGCTGCTGAGTGTTGTAGAATTCACCGCAGACTCAGGCAAGGCATTCCTCCTATGGAACGCACAGTAAAACATGATTTTCCAATGTCAGTTCTGAAAGCTGGCTTCTTGAGATTCTTTTGTGACCATGAGTAAAAACCGACATTGGAGAGTTCAAAAAACGTTTCACTGGGCAAATCAATGGATTTATTTAAGATTTGATATGTTAAATTAAGATCTCCTCTTATTCTACGTTCCTGCATAGTAGGAAGCGCCAAATGTTTAAGCCGATCTTCGCAAGGAAGTTGCTTTGAATGTTTGCGCCTACTGACGAGTCACCATTCAACTCTGAACTTATCGATTTTATATTTGTCAGTTTCGTAATATGAACACCATGCCTGTATACAATATTCGATTTTTGGACTGCTAAAGGTTAAATGCAATTTACGTGCGACATCAGCATTCCAGTGCTGTTAGTGAAAGCACATCTATGGTACCACACCACGAAAACTTCGAGGAAGGCCACTTAACATGCACAGTTTGATTTCACACGATCCCTATTGCTAAGCCGGCTTAGGGTGGGCCGCACACCAAAATCGACAAAACGTCGCGAGACGTCGCAACTGGTGGAGAGACTCCCAACAGAGGAAACTAGAAGGAGCTTCGCTTTATTGTCGTGAGACACCTAAAGACGTCTCGCGACAACGTCACGTCCGGTGTGTGGCGCTCAGCTCATTCCTATGGTTTTGGAGATGTCTGCAGCATGCTGAGACAGGTTTCGACAAAATGTCCTGTCGTGAGACGTTTTGTCGACTTTGGTCTCACGACAGTACGCTTTGTCGAAAGCTGCCTCAACTTGCTGTAGACGTCTGTACAATCATAGCGATGAGCTGAGCGCCACACACCGTATAGGACATTGTCACGAGACGTCTTTAAGTGTCTCACGACAACAAGACACAGCTCCTTCCATCTGCACACGCGCTACACATGAGGCTGGCCGCACACCAAATTAGACATTTGTCTCAGACAAATGTCTAATTCGGTGTGCGGCCAGCCTCGCGTGTAGCGCGTGTTCGGATGGAAGGAGCTGCGCCTTGTTGTCGTGAGACGCCTAAAGACGTCTCGTGACAATGTCGTTTCCGGTATGTGGCGTTCATCTCATTGCTATGGTTGTGCAGACGTCTGCAGCAAGTTGAGACAGGTTTCGACAAAACGTGCTGTTGTGAGACCAAATGTCGCGTTTGGTGTTCGGCCTGCCTTAGTTTCAGGGATTCGGCCTTTAGCATCAAAGCTCGAGGGTTTAATTCCCACTCAGGCAGCCTGACATTTAAGTCCTAAAGGCAATGGAAATAAGTTTGCGCCAGTATTTATTTACCACTCGCGCTGGTTTGACTTTTCATCTATATTATATAATACGCTTAGGTTGGGCAAGCAAATTCATCATTATTATGCACGGGAGGGGAAGCAGGGATGGGGATATTCCGGCCACACAATAGGGGAATCCACGTCCGGGGGGAGGGGGGGAGAGGGGCAGGCGGTGCGGGACGGGAAAGGGGTTATCGAAGGGGGGGGGGGGGGAATGGGAGAAATCTGACCAGACTATGGCACAATGTAAGTGTAGGCCACAGGGGAGTCCGGAGAAGGAGGCAGGGGGCAGTCGGCGCCCTTTTTAGTCTTCTGTACAGCCGTACCGGCTGAGAAGACTATTGCAACGACTTTGTCCGTCCGTCCGCCCGTCGCTTTTTTCAACGGCCCCAGAAATTGACGACCACTGTTTACAACGTTCGATTCAGTGTCAAAAGTTAGTTAAATAACACGGCAAATTAAACATCGTTGCCTCCTTATAGCTAATAGACTTCTTCGACGTAACTAAATTAAATAATAACATTTTATCGTCGAATTAAAATCCTAAAGTTTTGTGTTAACGCAGCCGGAAAAACAAAAACATCTTAGCTTCGTTTAAAAGAGTCTTGTCGCATTGTTGCATGAATGGAATAGGCTTACGATCGAACCAAATTCTCCATTTTAGGCCTATCTGCTACTTACGAAACTAAAACTGCCGTTTAAAAAATTAGGCCTAAAAAAATGAAAATTAGGTCTAAAATCACGTTACCATGGTAACGTCAATAGTTGCTACGAGTCGCTGCTGCAGCGATTCTCCTGTCCCTTCCCTACTACCACTGATGTATATTAGGCTACGTTGCGCATTACGTTGTAACACTGTAACTGTGTGCGCGGAGGCATACCGCGTTGCAAAACTGAATAGGCTTACTCCAAATCCAAATCCAAATCTACGTTAGTTGCTACTTACGAAATTAAAGTTGTAAATTAGGCCTAAACGCTGACAATTATGCCTAAAACGTAAAATAAGCTTAAAAGCTAACACATTTGTAACGGGCAATTCTGATGGTTACTGTTTTTAGATTATATAATAGAGATAGCTGTTGCAATGCGTGATAGCTAGAGAAGTGTGCCTCACTATTGGTAGTGGTAGAACTGTACAGAAGACCGGATGCGACTAGGTAATCGCTGTAGCCGCTTGTTATTCCATACTGCCCACTACAGTATTTCGCTCAGGTATGCGGAACTGGCTAGAGCGGCGTATGTTACACCGGGGGGTTAGCTAGTTCTGTTTATTTTCTCTCCACTCACCTCACTACTTCTCTCTGCTCTCTATCATCTTCTCCTTTCGTTTACTCTCCTTATTACCTCACTCCACTCTCTCTACTCTGCTATCCTATATATACTCTCTTCTCTCTATCAGGTCCTTCGTGTAACTCTCATCTCTGCTCCTCTCTTAACATGACTCTGTTCTCCGCTACTCTGCTCTCTTCTCTTTCTTCTCTTCTCTCTTATAGACCGAATCTCTAGTCGTTAGCCGCAGTTTTTACCTGTCCACTTCTCCGCTGACACCCAACAAAACAGATTGTGTATGTTCCTGCCACGTTTTATCAATGCGCAGGAAAGAAACGAGTATGTTGGGAGAGGCCCGACAGCCGGTCAGGGAGAGGGAGGCAAATTAATGTGCTTAAGAATGGTAAACACAATTTCCATAAGGCCGACCTGCACGGGCAGATACTAGACTAAAGTGATTAATGATCTGCTAACGTTGACAGAAGGTTAAGATAACACGGGAGGCAACGACTACTGCAATTTCACTGAACTCCCTCCGGCCGACCCCCAACGGATCCAAATTACCATTTTTGGCAAACTGACAGAGAAAAACGCGAGTTAAAATAAAGAAAACAAATAGCCGATTACAATTTTGTAATTTCCCTACAGAAATTGTCATCGCACACACACACACACAAGACAAAAACACGAGTACTGTTACAATACAGACACGAAAAACAACTAAGCTGGAATTACAAAAAGGTGAACCTTCCTTAAAGTTGCTCGCCTCCTTGCCACGTATCAGGCACCGCTCGTAAAAAGGTCTCAGTGCCCACATGTAGAATGACGTCACCTGCTGACGTGGAATGTTTAGCCTGCATACTTCATCCATGGACTTATATACTACCACACTACGTGGGCTTCCAGCTCCATGCTTCATCCAAGTTCGGATAAAACTGATGCTGCGGTTCTTGCTTCCCGAACCTTAAGGCTTCTATGCTAGCTGCCTCGGCTTCAGGTCACACAACGAGGGAGAAATAGAATTATCAGCTATAATACCACGAGTACTTATATGAAATCGATAATTTGTGTGTTTTACGAAACTCCGTTCCAGATTTAATCTCTCGAAACCTAACGGTCGAGGGAAATTTGTTTGAAAGGAGGTGATTGCTAAAAATCCACAAATTGTAGATTTCATAAAAGCACGAGTGGCATTCGGCGTGAAATTATTTTGTGTTCTTTCCGCAAAACGGTTTCACCGACGTAGTTTTTATTTACGGTTTCGATTTCGATTTCTGTTAAGACTAAAGATTTCGATTTTCGAAGTAATTTTGTTACGATGTTTAGTTTTACGATGTTTTTTCCTCTTTGGCGTAGTGATACTATAGCCCCCATCGCGTTTCGTAATCCTACCTGTAATTTCGTTTGCTTCAGCGTTGATATTTCGCATTAAGTAGGCCTAAACCTCATTTTTATGCCGCTTGTATAAGAAGCTAAAAAGTAAAGCGTCAAACCTGACGAAAATCACCTTCGTGTTTACGCAGATGACGCACGAAGGTAACGTCATTACCCTATGGGCGTCACGAAAATGACAGCAAACAGCTTCCTCTAAGTGAGATATACTGTGCAGATATATGGTTTGTTTGTCGACCATTCAGCAACGAATAGAGCTTTGATTTATGTAATTAAATGAACAAAAAGCATTAGAGTTCGTATCCCCATACTCACACCTGTGAAGGTATACGAATAAAAACGGATTAGAGTTCGCTCGAACGCAACGAACTATCGTTTGAACTCCAATTCCAGGGAACAAGGACTGTTTTTGCTCAGTGGTTATGTCAGAAAGTGAACACAGTTTGTGTTTGAAATGTTTAATGTTCGTGTGCACTTAATTTGCGTGTTATGCAGGTTTTTTTTTAATATTGGTCTGTGTTTGTTGTTTTATATTTTAAGTATGTTTCCTGTGGTGAGTGAAGCAACAAAAATTTCCGAACGTAGTTGCAACGACACAGAGTGCGAACCGATTTCGCGTGAGTGAGGTAAGCAAAATCTGTATAACACGCAAATTAAGTGCACACAGACATTAAACATTTCAAACACAAACTGCGTTCACTTTCTGACATAACCACTGAGCAAAAACAGTCCTTGTTCCCTGGAATTGGAGTTCAAATTATAGTTCGTTGCGTTCGAGTGAACTCTAATCCGTTTTTATTCATATACCTTCATAGGTGTGAGTATGGGGATACGAACTCTAATGCTTTTTTTTATGTAACCTTAGAATTTCCCCAGAATATCTTCTAACAACATTTTTTTTTTTAATGTATCTAAAGCAAAGATTGACTAGGAGGGGGAATAAACCTTGTGAGTGTATCTGATGTGGAATATAGCAAAAATATATATGTGTATCTCGTTTGGAAGATATGTCCTTTAACCAAGTTTCGTTAAAATAATATTTCTTATGAGGTGAATTTTCGTTTCACGTGATATTTTTGTTTTAAATGGTGTTCAATGTGACCAAGGTCAACTATTTATTTTTCACCTTTTCGACACGAGAGGCATATATCAAGTAACCATAGCAACGAGCCTTAGAGAGATGCTCTTGTCATGGCTCGAGACACGAAATACAACCATTTGGCATAGCGGCATCAATTTATGCCAGATGAAACAATTTAGCAGCACAAAACGGCAGACTGACTTTTAAATGCAAGCATTCAATAACCGAAATGGGCACCATGTTCAAACTTGACTTCCATATCTGCTGATACGAGATGATTTGGTTTTTGATTTGGTAAAAGAAATGTTGTTCGTTTGCACGAAAATATATACATTTAAAGCACTAGTGAGACACCACAACATTTTTAAGAAACCTCAGACTAGCAAACAGCGCTCGGCGAGCTTAAGGCCTATGCTGTGAATAAATGCATCCTTAAAGGGGGATTGCCACCCTATGACAAGCTGCAGCATCTACAGCCATTTGCCCCTATCCAGTTCTGCCTAGCCCTTACTTTCAACAGGCGAAGGAACACACAAATAAATTTCTTTTTACACGACAAACAAGCCGATATCACCGATAGAGCTCTGACACGACGTAGTATTATTGTATATAACTCTATGCTGAAGCCTTAATGGGTTAGCTGCAAGGGGCACTGCAGAGAGAAACAGAAGGGCGTTATACTGAAGCCGATGCTGTGAAGAGTGATTTCTTAGACCTAAAACGCGCGTTTTTGGTTGTTGGAGAAAACGTTATTTTAAGCCTAAGAAATCCGCTCTTCCGTTGTTTTTCCCTCCATGTTTATGTAGTGCACCTTGTAGTTATGCCCTCCAAAACCCATACTGCTGCCAATATGGCGGCAAATGTCACTGCTCTATTGAAAGTGGAGAGAATCTGGCAACATCTAGAGCGTATCTAGTACAATCTAGCACAATGTAGCGCATCAAGTGAAGGAATGCACAATGTCATTCCTTTTTACGAAACAGACTAGCCCCGAGCCTTCTTAATTACTGAGTGAAAATTTCGTACGTCCTCGTGCACCTGAGAGCAAGCTGTACACGTTAACAAGATCACTGCCGCTAGATGGCGCCAGGGTATTTGCGAACTGTTTTCAATCGGTGATAGTGCCACTTTATAATTATTGAGCATAAAGTCACTTGCCCAGGTGCACCAGGAAGCAAGTGGTAAAGTTAAGCCACGGGCGCTTTTTTCTAAAAATCGATCGTTTCGAAACACAGATTTTGAACCGCTTTATAGATGGGCGCCATCCAGTGACAGTGATATCGTTAACCTTGCACGCTTGGAACCCGGTGCACGTGGACTAGGGATGGGTGGATTTCATTTTTTTGACTTAGGTCCCGGTTTCGGTTTTCACGCCCACAAAACAGCGGTTTCGATTTTGGTATCGGTTTTGCCACCATCCACCCCAACCAGATATTTCTAGTTTATTTTTTACTTGTAACAGCTTTTAACTCACTCCTGCTTTCACTTTCAGCAGCGTCATAGACCTGTGGCACCATTTTCCTCTACTATTTTCTTTTTAATGGCTAGGTGTCTGCTGTCATTTATACGTAGAAAAGGAAAATTATTTAAAAAAATTTAAAACAACAACTAAATCTTTGATTAGGTACGAAAAACTGACACAAAATCGGAACCAGTTTCGGTTTCGGTGTTCAGTAAAAACCGAAAATTCTGTTTCGGTTTCGGTTACCGACCCATCCCTAACGTGGACGCACCAACTTTTCATTCAATAATTAATAAGGTACGTGGTAGTTTGTCGTGTAAAGAGAAATTTCTTTGCGCATTTTCCTTCGCCGAAATCGACAGCTACATAGAAATCGACACGTTGAAACGACGACGTTGAAATCGACATGTTGAAGCCATGTTGAAATCGACAGCTACATAGAACTAAATAATGGCAGACGGCGCTAGATGACGCAAAGTGTCACTCGGCGAACGGGCACCTTAAAGACACCACAGTTCTGTTTTTGTTTACTGCAAACACGACCCTTCTTCAACAGCAACGGCTTCCATTTTCCTAATGACTGTCCGTTCTTGCCGGCACAGGCAGACGGGGTGCAAGAGTTTCAGGATCAAGGCTAACTTCACGACAACCTTCGGCGTAACCTTGACTGTGAAGAGCTTTTAGCACCACCACCTCACTCACTCACTTACTCACTTACTTACACGCTACTATCCATCTTTCTTTCTTTCTTCTCTGTATCTCTTTCTGTCTCTCTTAAAACATTTATTCATCCTTTGGACGCTATTTGTTTGAGGACGGAACAGCGAAAAGAGGCGAGGAGCCAGGAATGCCCAAGTTTCTTCTTTTCTGCGCCCAGACTATCGGGAAATAAAGAAAAGAAGGAAAGGAAAAGAAAGAACGGAAGAAGCAATAATGAAATAGGGAACCGGAAAAAAAATTAATGGGATGATAGATAGACGAAAGAAGCGCCAGTTCTTGTTAGCAAGACCTTGGATATTGTGTCCACCGGTCTGCCTCTCTCTTGTCACTAATCGTTCACGTGTTTGATTGGACTTAAGAGGGCTTTGAAATTGGAATTTAGAGATATTAGAGGTATTATAGTCCTTAACTGGATGGACACGTGATTCTAAACCGACCCTTTTCATGAAATCACGGAGTATGGGGGAAAAAGTTGAGGCGTAGGCGTGTTTCAGCCCAACGATCTCATTTTACATTATCGCTAGAAGCTAGAAATAATCGAAAATTTCAAAATGGCATTGGTTTTGGCAAGATTACTTCTACACTTTGGCAAGATTAGGCTATAAGCCGCCATAGAAGCAACCTTAGTTTTGGCAAGATTACGTCTATACTTTGGCAAGATTAGGTTGTAAGCCACCATAGAAGCAACCTTGGTTTTGTTTCCGAAGACTCGTTACGAAGCATTCAGGTCTTAGGAGGTTTTAAGGATGAAAAAAAACAGGAAATAACTAATTTTTAGCATCAAAAAATAAGGAAAAATAAGAAATTATTTTTTCCAGACAGTATCTAAAAATAAGGAGTTTTCATCTACTTTGTTTAATTTTTTAGTAAAGGTAAATATAAACAATGGAACAGTGTTTAGACTCACATTACAATTTCTGTGTAAAGTAGTGAATCTAATATTCACGAAAGTTTGCGTAGAGACAAAGTTTCCCTGCTATTAATTCTTAAACAATAAAAAAAATGTAACAAACTTTACACCCTATATATTGTTTATGTAACAGAAAGTAATAAACTTGAACAAGAAAAAACTTGGAAAAAATTGGGCAACCCCAAGCATGAAAATGTGAAAAGGTAGGAAAATAAGAAATGTTCCCAAAAAAGTAGGAAATAAAGCAGTAGGAATTCTACGAGGTACGAGTGGGAAAATTGTTTCTTCCTGAGGAAATCTTCGTCTTATTGTCACGGATTGTACGACTGCACGCATTTACTAACGCAATGTCGTTGATAGCTAGCCAGATAGTGTTGCAGCCATGCCAACGAAATTTTCGCCACCTCACTGCGACACTCAACCTAGCTGCGTGTAAGCGAAGCGAGATCTTCCATAACGCATCCTTGCAGTCACACCGATTTGAGAGAAGAAATAGGTCCGACACAAGATATGCTTCGTCTCAAGAAGACGAAAATGAGACCGACGAATGGTTCTTTTTAAAGCATACAGTCTGCATTTTGAAGACTGGTCTTTTGAGAATACCAGCACGAGACTCTTAATCTCGGGGTCGTGGGTCCGAGCCCCATGTTGGGCGCCAAATATGTGACAATACTTCTTCTGCCCATCTCATGGTTGTCACAAATAACTCATTCCAATACCGATTGAAGGCAAACATCGGTTTATTACCGTTCAGAGCACCCGAAGGTGCGTGCGATCCGTCTCATTCCATCCTGCCGACTGCTACAAAGCAGTGAGGGGCGCTCGGCTAGCAGGGTCAGCAGCCCTAGAGGCGCGCATCCTTACACCATGAGAAAGTAAGAAAATACATCTGCCCAGACCGGGACTCGAGCCTAGGAATTCCAGCTTACTAGCCGGGCACTCTAACCACTGTGCTACCGGGGCAGACACTGGCTACAGGCGCCAGCCGAGTTTAATCAGTCTTTCTCAGTGAGAAAGGTTGGACAGGTAATAAGCTCGTCTGGAGGCTGTAGCCTAGCCAGCATCCTCCCCGCTAGCGCATTGGTTAGAGCGCCGGTTAGTAAATAGGAAGTCCTGGGCTCGAGTCCTATTCGGAGGAGGTGTCTTTTCTTTCTTTCACAGAAACAGGCGTACTTGGCGGGCAATTTAGGCCCGGGAAATAGCTAACGTAGGACCCCGACAGGTACTAGGAGCAGGAAACCTCCCGTTTTCCGGTCTGGCCAGTACACCCCTAAAAATCACAGACCAGTGAGCCTTGTACTCTCACAAGGCCAGTCTCTTTTTAAACCCCTCTGAAAATACAAAAAGAACCATTAATATGCGTTCCACACAACATTTTACACAATAAAAAGAAAGAGATTGAGATTTCCAGTTTTAGTTCCATTTCTGGCCACTAAAAACTGTAAAAGTAAAACCAGCACTAAAAGAGTTTAAGATACAACAATAAAACACGATATTTGGGTGATATTTGCACCCCGCTATCAAGTGTGGATATCAGCTTAAAGGCTTCGTATACAAAAATAAAAGAACAAATAAGAATCATGTTGTGGCACACACTCCTAATAAAATAAAATTTAAAAATTTAAAAAGTTTAAAACGGAATCTATGCATTGCTGGCCGAAACAGCAAATTTTAGGTTCCGGTTTTTTTTTTTTTACTTGTGCACTAATTTGCTTGGCTTTATTTTATCTTAAATTTCTGGACACTAGCGCCGTTGTTAGCAATTTGTGCAAACCTACATGAATGGCTTTTTAGTTTTACACTAAAAAGAACAAACATTTGATTAATAAAGGCAAAAAATGATTAATATCTGAAAAATGTACGAGTTATTTAAACTATAAAAATGAAATAAAAACATATTTACAAACACTGAAATGTGTTCTAGGAGCAAGGAAGGGGTAAATTACCATCCACTAACACCATGACCCGAACATTAAAGGCCAGTAAACTAGCCGAAAAATTCAAAACACTTTAAAAAACTTGACAAATTGATCATGTTTAAGTTTTTTCTAGAAGCTGCAAGGGATGGTGATGAGACAACAGACAGGGAGTTCTAAACTGGGACCATCCACTTTGAAGAAGAAAAGTTTATAATTTTCGGTTCGAAAAGTACCGGCACTTAGCTTCAGTAAATGCCCAGTAGTATTAATGTTGTAGCTCAACGAATGCCATAAAATTATGTAACAACGATTAGGTAAGTAAGTAAGTAAGTAAGTAAGTAAGTGTATTCATCCACCACAGGTAACAAAAAATAAGTACAAAAGCAGACACTCATTCCACAAGAGCTAATGCTCGCGTGTGGTTTGAGAGCAGCAAACAGAGAAAAACAATTGACCAAGCACTTTTGCACACAGAATCAAAGGTTATGCGCCAAAAGAACAACAACAAGACACATCGAAATAAAATATTAAAAAAATGCATCGATAAACATATATATATATACGCAACACATTTATGAAAAGGGAGATAAAAGCAGAATACAAGGAGGAGTGAAAAATATAAATCAATCTCAAAGAAAACTCGAGTAAAGCAAAAACAAACAATTTATAGTCAATTTATAGTTCATATAATTAAAATATAGTCAACAATTGCAGACCCATAAAAAAAATAATAATAAAATAAAAGACAGAAAAGCTGCAACACATCAAGAATTGGAAGAAAGGTGAAAGCACGTTCAGCTCACAATGCTAAACATGCTTTCTAGACAATTTCTGTCCAGGTTAATCAACCACCCAAACAGATGTTTCTTAAACGTGTGCTGATTATTAATTTCTTTAAAGTTAACAGGTAGGTTATTGTGAAATTTGCTGCCAAGGTATGACTTACATTTGTGTTGTCGTTCTTTAGAGACTTTTGGTTGCATAACGTAAAACAGTGATTCATTCCTAGCGTGATAATTCGTGATAAGGCGAGTGGAAAGGTGAGCTCCGTTTTTTCTAAAATCTAACAAAGTTCTGAACACATAAAGATGGCGAATGGGCAGAATATTGAGCTGTTGATAAATTGGAAAAGAGTGATCCAGTTGCTTTTTAAATGTCATCGCTCTAACAATTTTCTTTTGAAGCTTGATGACTGGATCTACAGCATTCATGTAAGTTCCACCCCAACAGATGAGTGAATACTGCAAGATAGACTGACCCAAAGCGTAATAAACCATTTTGAGCATTTTGACTGAGACAAGTTTTCTAATATAATACATCTTACATAAAAGTGCACGCAGCCTAGTAGTAATAGCACTAATCTGGCTCTTCCAGTTTAGATTGCTGTCTAAAGTAACCCCAAGGTATTTAATTTCGTTTGTGTCACTGATCTGTGGGCAGTCACATCTCGACAGGTCCCGATTGCATTTATGCAATGTCAGATTGGTATTGTCAGGTTCGTTAGTTTTTGTAAGTGAGAACTGTAAAAAATAACTTTTAGTGACGTTCAGTGTTAAAAGATTTTCAGTAAACCAATCGCTGATTAATATTAAATCGTATTCAATACTAGCATTAGCATTGTTTACTTTGTTGTTACAAACGTTAAGTTAGAGCCGTATCGTCAGCAAATGAATTAATGTTCGAGGAAGTGTTCAAGTAATAAATGTCATTAATGTAAATTAGAAAAAGTAAAGGCCCCAAGACGGAGCTTTGAGGTACTCCCGTAGTGACGTAAGCACTATCACTGAAGTGGCCATCAATTTTAGTAACTTGGGTTCTATTTGATAGATAGTCCCTGGGCCACTTATCTGAAAGCCCCCTGATTCCATAAAGGTCGAGCTTTTTTACTAAACGTTCGTGATTGACCGTGTCAAAAGCTTTCATTAAGTCAAGAAAAATCCCGAAGACAACGTTGTTAGTGTCTATTGCTGTATAAATTTGGTCGAGAAGGTTCAAGATAGCATCTTCAGTGCTTCTAGTTTTTCGAAAACCATATTGGTTGCAATGCAGTAAATTATGCTTTTCTAAGAACCCCTCAAGCCTGTTTTTCATAGTTTTTTCTAGTAGCTTAGAAAAAACGGAGAGCAAAGCAATGGGTCTGTAGTTATTAGGGTTTTTACAACAACCCTTCTTCAAAACAGGGATGATCACAGCATGCTTGAGGACACGAGGAAACGTGCCAGTTTCAAAAGAGAGATTAAAAAGGTGAACAAGAATAGGAGCAATGATTCGCTTTGAGGCTTTAACTACTTTTGCCATCAAAACCTGGACATTTTCCGATCTCAAGAGCATTAATAATATTACACATTTCGTTTTCTGTGATTGGAGCAATGAAAAAAGATTTGTCAAATGCAGCTGGCATAAATTTGTTCAACGTGTCGGGTTTAAGTTGATTTGCCAAATTCTTCCCAATGTTTGCGAAAAAATCATTAAATTGATTGGTGTAGTTTTTAGGTGCAAGATCTAAATAAACAGGTGTTCCTTTTACAATAAGTTCATTAGGGAAGGAGCTGACACTTTTTTTCGATCGGGTTATTTCATCAATGATCTGCCACTGTTTTCGACAGTCATTTTTGGCGTTGGACATCCGCCCCAAAAAATACTTATTCTTTGCTTCACTAATAAGTTTTTTTTAAGAATATTTCTGTACTTAACAAATGCATCGCGATGGCTGTGGTTTTCCGGATTTTTTTTTCATAGTTTTGTAGAGTTTATTTTTAATCCGAACTGATTGTAAAATAGTTCGTCCATGGATTGATCTTGCATTGTTTAGCAGAAATGGTTTTTAAGTAAGTAGCATTCTTTAAATTAATTTGAAGAATGTCAACAAATAATGACATAGCAATATTTACATCAGTTTCACTTAAAACAAAGGTCCAATCAACATTACTAAGGCTTTCAATGAATTTGTCATAGTCAATAGTAGGAACAGCTTTCCGATTTCCAGCCGGATCGCTGGTTTTCCTAGAATCGGGCAGTTCTATTTTAAGGGCAACACCGTAGTGATCAGCAATACAAAGCTTGAGCAGTGCCGAATTGTATTTATCAGTATCATTAGATCTAACAAAAATGTGGTCTAAACAGGATTTGCTGTAAGCAGTAACTCTAGTGTATTTATTCATAAATGAAACAAATCCATTGGCAAAGAAGTTGTCTAGATAAATATTAGCCACATTTTGTCTATCTTTAAGGTTAATATTCATGTCGCCTAAGACAATTGCTTCTCGACAATTTGTAGCTTCAAGTATTGTAGACAGTTCAGCAATAAAATCTCCAATAATTCCGTCATGGTACCGGTAAATGGCTACCACGTCGCAAGTAAACTTTTGCGTTGCAATTTTGAATTTTAGGAAATCAGCGTTTTTGGAGGTAATAGGCATAAACTGTGCGTTAATATCAACAGGTAAATAGACTGCCACGCCACCAGCTCGATGTTCTGGACGACAATGAAAATACGGACTGTAACCATCAATTTGATAAAGGCAAGCCTCCTCAGCATTTCACCCAGATTTCTGTCAGAATTATGCCAAAAAACTTAAATTTTATGGTTAGTAAATAAATAATGACCTCATCAAAATTAGCCCTAAGGCTCCGAATGTTCATATGAAAGAATGTGATACCCTGGATGTCTGTAAAAAAAAGAATTAAAATCGTGTTGATTTTCAATGGAAAAAGATTCACGAAACACATGTTTGTGAAAAAGTTCGGTAATGGAAGGGTCAGCCGTCATGCGATGCAGTTCCAGGGACTCAAAGTGAAGACGTTTTAGACGGTCCGAGTAAGACAAACTGAAACAGCCAGGTATGCACTTGGTAAAACTCCTCTGCAGAGACTCAATTAATTTGATATCCTTGATCAGAGAAGGAGACCACGCCTGACATGCCCACCCCTGACGTGAGCATCTACCAATGGGCGAACAAATACCCTGAAAGCCCAAATGAGAGTTTCTGGATTTTTTGTTTTAAGTTAAAACAACGTTTATTTGGAAACCCATTTTCGATGCAGTTAGGTTAACACATTTTCTAACAACGCCATCCAGTTGCAAGAAATCGTACTAAAATTGGTAAATCTAACATTCTTTTTTTTTTGTTTGTTTTTTTATTTTGTATAAAATGTTGCATGCAGCGGATTTTAATTCTTCTTTTTGTATAATTACTGCAATAAATAACTGCAAATCCCTAATTTGCCCTTACAACAATGTTTTAATCGTCACTATTTTGAACTTAATTTTTTTTCCCACTTCTCCCCGCTTCAACAACAAATTCCCAGCAAGCAAAATTTCCACTTATTAAATCACCAGAACCACTTTTAGCACGTTTGTTAAGTTTATACTAAGCAGCCGTATCATCTTACGACGTGTATCAGGCTTGTTGGGATAAGCCTAATCCACCCTGTTCCTGCCCAACACAGATACAGAGACAAGCCAAACCATAGATAAGATTATCGAACCTCCAATCCACTCGTATATGTCGCTGAACCACTGGTTCAGAGGAGAGATTTTAACTAAATGGTATACGCCGTTCAGACATTAGTATTCAAGCTCACGTTGTCAGCCGCCAATACACAAAAATAAAACAAATAAAATGGTAAAAAAAAAAAGATATATGACTTGAATCGTGGTTGGCATGCAAAGAGAATCCCCCGATGATGTCGCAGATGAACTTCCGTAGATCATTTCCTTCTTCCATCATTCACAATCATAACCAGTGATCTAAACAGGAGTAATCTGGAGAGGGAGTGTATCGTCAGGCGAGCGCCAGTAAAGGTTTTTATAGAGCAGTGACATTAATTTTGCCGGCATATTGGCAACAGTATGGGTTTTGGAGGGCATAACTACAAGGTGCACTGCATAAAAGTGGAGGGAAAAACAACGGAAGAGCGGATTTCTTAGGCTTAAAATTACGTTGTTTTCTCCAACAACAAAAATCGGACCGTGTTTTAGGTCTACGAAATCACTCTTCACAGCATCGGCTTCAGTATGACCCCCTTCTGTTTCTCTCTGCAGTGCCCCTTGCAGCTAACCCATTAAGGCTCCAGCATAGAGTACAATAATGCTACGTCGTGTCACTGCTCTATAAGCTTTCCCGACGTAACTCAATGAAATAATAACATTTGATCGCCGGATTGAAACACAACAGGAAATAACGCAACCATAAAAACAAAAGGATTTGCTGACGACATACATTAGCTTCGTTTAAAATAATCTCGGATCCGTGGTTCATGGATGAATAGGCCTACCATCGGCCAAATTCTACCGGTTAGGTACTACGGTACTTACGAAATTGACGACAGGTAAAAAAATTAGGCCTAAAAGCTGAAAATCACGTACCGTTTAGAGCAGTGACATTTGCCGCAATATTGGCACCAGTATGGGTTTTGGAGGACATAACTACAAGGTGCACTACATAAAAATGGAGGGAAAAACAACGGAAGATCGGATTTCTGAGGCTTAAAATAACGTTGTTTTCTCCAACAACAAAAATCGCGCGTTTTAGGTCTAAGAAATCACTCTTCACAGCATCGGCTTCAGTATGATGCCCTTCTGTTTCTCTCTGCAGTGCCCCTTGCAGCTAACCCATTAAGCTTCCCCATAGAGTTATACACAATAATACTACGTCGTGTCACTGCTCTGTTGCATAAATGAATCAGCTTACTCTCGAACCCAACTATCCTTTAACTGCTACTTATGAAATTAAGACGGCAAGTAAAAAAAATAGGACTAACAGGTGACAATTACGCCCAAAATCTAAAATTAGGCCTAAACGGTAACACGTTTTTAATGAGCAATTGAGATGGTTGCTATTTTTAGATTGTAGAATAGAGAGCGCTGTTGCAGTGCGTGATAGAGGTGTGCGCCTCAACATTTTGGAAAGTGGCAGAAGTGTACAGACGATTGGTTGCGACTAGGTATATTTGCTGCATCCGCTTGTTTTATCCTATGGGCACACTACTAGTTACTTTTTACAAAAGTATATAAAACCAGACAACAAGAAAAGTCTGACACATTCCCCGCGGCCCATACTTGCCATAATTTGCTTTTGCTTTTTACTGCAAATTTTCTCGAGGGCACACACAAAAAACGTAAAATGCTGTAGACACCGAATCAGCTCGTTCTTTGTGTGTTTTAGCGTTGGAAAAGGCCCCAAATGAAATACGCAGCGTAAGTAATCGGAATTCCCCTTTAGTCGCAGGGCATGGTTTGTTTCCAATCAGAGTGACGACCGTAATGCCCTACTAATCCTATCCCAAGGTCTTTGGTAATGCCACCGCGTTCACTCCGTATCGATGCAAGCTGGGAAAGAAGCTCTATCCTTTTTTTCGCTGTTGCATCGCTATACCACGAGCAACAGAGCAACAGAGCTTCTATTCTGGCTAGCCTTGCAAGGTATTGACGTAGAAGGGTTCAGACAGGGAGCTTGGATTATACGTAGCTTTGATAGGGTGGACCCACTAGTTGAACGCGTCTGAGCTATAGCACAGCTATTTCCCGTGGTAAAGTATACACGAGCGAGATTCAGTTGATGACGTTTTTGCTCCCAAACCAATCCTCGAAGCAGACGACGCTTGGTTTATCGAAACCAACAAATAGGTTGTTTCAACTAGCGAGTAGTTTTTAATGAAATTAATGAATAATTATGAAATATCTATCGTTCAATCTTTGCTGAACGTTAAAATACACATTATTCAAACAAAACGACAAATTCTTACCAGATTACACACGACGAGAGTATAGCTGACGTCGTTGCGTCGTAACCAAAACAATGGCATGCTTTACGATGATCGCTTGTGGCGATGTTCTCCGTCTGATAACAAACGTTGCTATTTTCAGTCACATTGTCGATTGTACTGGTAGCAGGCTCCTGCTGGTAGGTTAATGCACTTTAAAACAATTTAAACAATTGGAGCGGTCCGGCTTACGTTTGATGATGAGTACTCGTTCGTTTGTTAGTCCAATTTTGTGTCGATTCATCAGCAAAATCAAAAGCCAATGAGATGCAAGAATCAGTAAAATGGAGCGAAAAATGGGAGCAGAGACGTCAGATGCGTTTGTAGTATGGTAAAGCAGCTCCCAAAATCTCGCACGGTTTCTCGCGGAAATGCGTAATAGTAAGTGGGTCCACCCTATCAAAGCTGCGTATAATCCAAGCTCCCTGGGTTCAGAGTTGATGAAGAACAACGACAGTACTTTCCTTCCAAACACACCGCTCCAATTCTTCAACAGTATAGAGACTATTTCAAACGTCCAAAAGGCAACCAAGAGTCTGAGGAACTTCCCCGGTTGCTGGTACATAATATTTACTTCACGCCGTAATTTGCTAGGGTGGAAAAGAGCAGTATTTGCAAAGGGTTCGACGGGTTTTTCAACACTTGCATTAGGAGCATAAAGGGGTTTCAAAGGGTTTAACGAGCGTTTAACCACTCCTGGTCATCTGCCCGAAGCCCTTAGGCCCTATGGCTTCGGGCAGATGACCAGGAGTGGTTAACGCTCGTAACAGCACGACAATGACAATGGGCTTCAAACAAATCCTTCCAAATCGGACAACAGTTGACTACAATACTATATAGAAAGACGTGTTTATTTCGTAGATGCTGGCTTTTTAGAGGCGAGTTGTGTAAATTCAAAGTTGGATGAGTAACAATCATTGCATGCGTGATCGTTGTTGCGGGTTTCTCACGTGGCTTCTCTCTTCAATAAGTCCTCAATACACCCTTGGTATAACACTGTAATAGGGAGAATGTCGGGGGGGGGGGGGAGGTCGGATTCGATGGTAATTCAAGACCCACAAAAAAGGAGCCATGTTACTTAAAAACCAATGGACTTCGTTGTTACTGACTTATCGCTTAGTATAACACTGCTCAGAAGCGTGGCGGTGGAGGAAACGATAGTAAAACCTAAAAAAGAGGAGACTTACAAGACATACAAAAAAAAAGCCATGTCATTATAGAAAACTGTGGGTTTCAAACAATCCTTTCAACGTATTCAGTCATGGAGAATTGTAAGGCTCACAAGCAAGGGAAATTAGTGAAAAATACGTGCTGTATTCACAAAGAATGTCGATTTCAAAGAGGTATACAAAGTAAAATTTCTGTAAAAAAAATACAGATGCAGTATTCACAACAAAGTTACCTTTTCAGAGAAGTATTTACGAAGTAAAAAATGTGAGTTATACAATTTCTATCGGGCCAATTAAGAGAATTTTCGGATTTTGGGCGTAGGAGCGGAAGAGATTCGCGTTGGTTTCTAAACTTGCAATGCTGCTTAGTTAGTGGAACCTGGGGTGTACTGGCCTTACGGGAAAACAGAACGTTTCCCGTGGGCCTTATGCTCTGACGTGTCGAGGGCCTATTGAAATTTTTTCATGGTGACTGATTTCTACGAAATGCCACAAGAGAAAGGCCTACTTAACCATTTCCCGGCCTGAACGGCCCTCCCACTACGCCTCTGAGTGGAGCCCTGAGTAGCGTGTTTGTGACGGCTTCCCACTAGTAACTATAATAAACGTTACTAGCGAGGCAGGTTCGTAAACTTGCTTTGTCATCCTTAGTTCTAAACGTTCCTGTTAAGCGGAACTTCACTTTTCGATGCGAGTGATGAACCCATCCAGAGCTAATCGATAAACTCATACCTCGAGCTCGCTCTAAAACACGGTGAAAATCAACCACCTCTGCGGATTGATTTGTTGGTGATGTGTGGCGCAGTGGCAAACTGAACCACTGCACTGCGACTGAGGTTATCACTAATGACCATGCAAACGACGCACCAGCAAGCATCAATGCCCCCAACCCAACAGTCCCTGACAAATCCATCAATCGCGTTGAGGAATGACGTTACGTCCCGCTCCGTGGCTGACGTAACAGAAAATCGCATTCCTTACGTCAAGTATGGCGCCAGATTGTCTCCAACAGATTCTCGTTTTGATGGATTAGGTTCAAGGGTACCCCTACATTGGGCCTGAAATCACCCCCCCCCCCCTGCCCTTTGCCCCATTTTACCTTTTACTATGACTGAATCATGAAGAAAATCCATTAAAAAAAAGCAAGTACCTTTAAAACAAAGTCTGTTCAAACGATCCGTAACACTGATTAAGCAAGGAGGGGAGGTCTAAAAAAGAAAAACTTTCAAAGAAAACGGTAAAAAAAATGTAACGAGGCCTCCGCTCCCCCTTTTTTTTTCCTGCGGCAGCCCTTGATTTTGGTTGGTGATTTTGGAAGTTACTGCTGGTTTAGAAATTTCGCTGCTTCTGTCCTCCGCCGTTTCACGAATCAAGTCGTTCGGTCATTTTTTTTAATGCATATAATACATTAAAAACAACTAGCTCCAACTCTATCAGAAATTTCTAGATCTATACTGACGCAACTGATAACTGAGCCAACATAACAGGGAAAGAGAGCGTTTTTAAAATTCCTTGTGACATGAGTTTCTCTTCATGTTGTGACACATAAGTTGGTCGCTGTTCATAGGTTTGAACAGGATCTCAGTCCAAGGCATTCTCGTTCCAGGCGTATTTCGCTGTAGTACTCCCCCGGCACATGGCTCTGGTTGCGGGCCGGCATTCCACGTTCTATCCAGGCCGGGTATCCGTCGAGATCAGTGGTTTCAAGGGCGTCTTCTTTCTTTCTTTCTCCGTTAAAGAGCGAAATGGGGGTCTAGTCAGTCTATCTCTTTAAAGTTTGTCTGCCTGGCGCTGAGCCAAGTGGGTCTAGATTACGCGATGTTCTTGGAGAATGTCGGTTGGCAAGTCATTCGGCTTTCGGAGTTGGCTGGGAAAGGTGTCGTGCGGAACACGTGGGCATCATTCAAGTGCTTTTCTGGCCTCTAAAAAGGAGGAAGGGCAAGTCAGGAAGAAAAGTATGGTCGGAAGTGAAGTCTGGGTGGGGGACTTGAGAGAAAATGTGGATCCGGCTAATATCTCTGTTTTGAAATAATATAAGACTGGGGTGTAGGGGGGGTTAGGGTAAAAAATATTATTTACAACTGAAATTAAATAAAACTCCCCTGAAAATTCGCTAGTGTACTGGTGTGAATAATTGCGTGGAAAGCCACCTAGGAATTTCCTAGCAATATTGTCCCTCGCCTCCCCGAGACAACCTTAGCAGTTGAAAGACTTAATCAGTATATTTCTTTTATTTTTGTCCCATTAAATCCGCACAGTGGCGAACAAGAAATCGGCGCGTAAATTAGATCAGAATTGGTTGTGATTAGAATTCTGTAATAAAATCAGATTTTTTTATGTATTTTAGGTGGATTTTTTTTTTTTAGGTTCTGGTGATTAACACATACAACACCTTCGAGCCAATACATTCGTGGCCGATTGGTTGGATTCTGAAACTTCAAAAAAAAAAAAAAGTAATGTGAACAGGAGTACATGAAGAAGGCGTGTCGAACTCCCAACTGATTCAGTATAATCTGTCGTTTCATCAGGGGCGAGGGGGTCATCGTCTAAGTGGAAAATCGCTTAATAGGAAAAACGTATACAGTATAACGGAAAAACGCCTAACATGAAATTCGTATAATGGAAAATCGTCTAATATCCCCGCCTCGCTCGCGCTACCGCACTCGCCGCGGCTATAAATGTCAGAAATCCCAGCCGTAATATTGGCTAGTTAGACGTTTATCCATTATACGATCTTCCGCTAAGATGAATTTCCAGATTTGTTTTTTTAATTTAAGCAGAGATTTGACAATCATCCCATTAGACGATTCTCCAGTTCGACTTTCATACGACGTCCCGTTTCATTAGTTCCTAAGTTACGCAAAGAAGAACAGAAGAATCGTAAACCTCCTCTAACCAGTGGACCAGTGACCAGTGGCCAGTCACCAGTGGCGTGGTGGTCAGTGGGGTAGTAGGATGGAGGGGTGGGAGGTGTCTGGCACCTCTGACACAGCTGAAGGGGCTCGTCGCGTACTAGAAAACATAGTACACATTTCTAGTGGTCGCAGTCCACCGCAAAGCACTCGAAACTACTGCAACTATTCCCATCTGCCGCAACTACCGCCAGGACCCCGCGTAGGCTTGGAAGAGCTATGATACGTTATCTAGTTAGCTTTCTAATCTATAACATCACTGAGTGCCAGCTCAGCCTTAGCACAAGTTACGTACAAGCAGTACGCCGTTTCTGTAGTGATAGTACATATTCTGGACAAAGTGTTTGTACTACCAGTACACTACACAATGTGTCCTAGCACTACACCCTCCCCCTCGCGTAACTCGACCGGGCCCCCCCCGGGGGGGGGGGGGGGGGGGGGGCCCGGCGTGGGACACTGGCCTCAATTAATTTTTTTGATTTTCAGAAAAAACAACTTTTTTTTAAAGTTATTGCTCTGTAGTTCCGTGAAAGTTGTGTTTTGTGCGGCAACAATTTAATTGTTTTATTTTTTGTGTGTGAGTTGGGGGGGGGGGGGTGTGCTGCAGTAAGATCTCACCCTGTGTGGCAAAAACTGCCATTTTTTGAATGGGGGGAGGGGCTCCACTGAGCGCTTGCCTTGCGTGTCAAAAACTTTTGTTTTAATTTAATGAAGGGGTGGGGGGCTCCAATGGACTCTCTCCGTGTGTGCCAAACACTGCATTTTTATATAAGGGAGGGGGGATGGGGTGGCCTCCAATGGGCTTTTGCCCTTCGCGGAAAACTGCACTTTTTTTTATGAAGGTTGCCGTCACTGAGCGCTTACTTTGTGGGGTGAAAATTGGAATTTTTTTTAATGAAGGGGGCCCTTAACTGGACTCCCGCCTCCGGACCCTTATTTTGAAGTTGCGCCACTCCACCCAATATCAACACATTGATGTGTACCGGATCTTCAGAGTCTAGTATGAACAAAGTTAAAGGTCGAGGTTTAAAGGAGTTTGGTACTGCAAAAACATCTCTATAGGCCCATACAGGGAGGTCCACAAAAAACTGACAACCCAACATTTTCTAAGTCCAACTTTTCTAGTTAGCACCCCTCAGAACCAGGAGAGGACAGACACCAACTCAATAAAACGGGAAGACTTCTGTCAACTCCTGGTGCTGAAGGGTGCTAGCTAGAAAAGTTGGACTTAAGAACATTTTGGGTCGTCTGTTTTTTTGTGGTGCACCCTGTACAATACACTTAGGTTGGAGAGAGATGCCTAATACCTCCGATACCTATAACACCTCTGTTAATGCGTTCCGCAGCAGCGTGGAGGCAAAGCATTATCAGCGGTATTAGATGCAATACTTAGTTGATTTTCGTATCTACCCAATCTCGCTAATAATATGAACCAATTGCATTTTCGTCGTTATGTTGTCAGCTAAGCAGGGCTTCCATTTTACAAACCTAAAATTAAATAAAAAAGAAAACGAAACGGGTAGATCAATATCGAAAAGCACAATTTTTTTAGACGGCCACAGAAAATGGAATGCCACTCAGACTAGACATTTACCGGGTAAATAGTGAAAAGAATTGTCATGTGGCACGTGCCATTTGGTTGTGGTGTTGGGTGACAAAGTCAGATCAATAATAAAACCAAGCAAGCATAACACGACAGAGCTCAGTATTCCTGACCGACCTCGGTTTGATTAATTTTTTTTTTATACCAGATGTATTTTTCTTGTATTTTTCAACGTACACCGTTTTGGGTTGCGTAATAAGCAAATTAAAGAGCTGATTGTAATAGTTTAATTTGTGAACAAACCCTGCACTTTCATTTCAAATGATCATGTATCATCGATGTACCGTAGATCGGCTTTTTGTATTTTTTATTTTTTTTGTATCTTGTAGTTTTAAAATTCGATAGCTATCGTTGCGAAACTAACCTTCAGATTATTTGCAAATTTGAAGTTTAAGTTTAAAGGTACATTCCTCCCAACGCGATTGTTCTCGATCCACCACATCAAGTACGGCCCCAAAGGTCTATTTACTTACCGTTAGTAAATCCCTTGCAAAAAAAATCCGCTTTAAAATGTGGTGTCTAGGTAATTTTCTATTGAATACTGGGAACTGTATTTATTGGCATCCTGCGATTAAATGATCCTTTGCGTGATTACAGTAACCTTGAGATTTCAACTGTGGGTGTGTGCAGTACTAATTTTTAATCATTTGCTAATAATATACCACGAGATCAAAAATCTAAAAGACTAATGCGGTAAAAATTAAAACAAGAAAAATTATAAGATGCTATTGTGTACGCGGTTTAACTTGAGTCCTGCAGGTATTTTATGAGCGGCTACGTTTTCCTGGAGGGGGCGGCATTAATCGACGGCCGCCATTGTTTTTGTAACCATCTTGGATATCAACAAGGCACTCTGCTACCAAAATCATATAACTGATTATCCGTGTCGTTCTGGGACGAACTCAAGATAGGCGGCGGACACTATAATCCAACAAATTATAAAGTGTGATTTTAAAATTCAAAACTGATTCCGTTTTGTGTACGACACAATTAATACGTTCATGCTAGCTCGTCGATAAGTCGCAAGTCCAACTGAGACAGTAGCTGCATTCCTCGCTGTGAGGAACGCAGCTACCATCTCAGTTGACCTTGGCGATAGTAACACGCACGGATGGTAATCTGCGCGTGCCTGTTATAAGACAGGCGGGATGTACCTTTAAGGGATTCCTTTGTTTTCTAAGTGAAATTCGTAATCAGTTTTACTCATGAAAAACATAAGATTAGTTTGTTTTTTGTTTGTTTGTGTGTTTGTTTACCTCTATTCCTCCGGATCTAAGGCACCTACGAAGATAAGAGCAGCGCTAAATGAAAGGTAATTAAATTACGGTTAAAGTAGGCTTATTTTTATTGCTTTATCTTTTTTTTCCATCCTCAAATACGCGGAAAACTGCTCTGAAAAATGTTTCACCACCGTGTCGTAAGTCGATCGGGCAAGCTAATCATAAAGAAACTTGGTTACTGAAAAAAAAAACAATCGGGCGTAGCGACTACCTTGTTGCAGGCGGTCCTCTATACACTTCCGGCCACTTGTAGGCCAATTCCGCTTCATACTTCCGGTTTTTTTTTTGTTTCTTTCTTTCAGAATAATTATGGCCGTTGAATCGAATGGCGAAAACCGTTTGTGTCTATCTGGTAACGTCCCATAGTTGACGGACTCACTTCATACTTCCTGTTCTTTTTTTCTTTTATTTTTTTTTTATTTTAACTAAATATTGGACTATGAATCTAATGCTGAAAACCGTTTGTCTCTATCTGTGGTCCCATTCCATCGATGATGGGATCACTAGTTGGCGAATTCCGACTTCTTGTGGGCCACTTCCGCTTCATACTTCCGGTATTTTGATTAACTTTTGGACGCTGAATCTAATGGTAAAAACCGTTTGTCTCTATTCCGGAGTTGAAAAGGCGACGGACGGATTTACAAAGTCGTTGCTATAGTCTTCCTCACTGTATAGAAGACTATAAACCCAAATGGACGACACATTTTTCATCCTACTTAGTATTAGCAACGAGACGTATAGATTTCAAAACTTGTTGGCTTTAACTGGCCAGATAACACGGAAAAAGTAGACCTGTACAACTAAAAAGGTGACAATTATTCATATTTCTGAAGAACGGAGGTGCGCGGATTGAACGAGCAAACGAGCGCTTCCACGTAACCCAACACTTTTCAATGTAGGCAAACTCTTTTTACTGCATACGAACAGCAGCTATTCTAAAGAATGCGATGAAGGAACTGTGAACAATGACTGCAATTAGCCTGCGTCCTAATAGTTAAATTTGTGACGCTCTGAGGATCGCACAGATTATACAGACTGCACAGATATACAGATTAACAGCAGTTTATTGGGAGATTAGCTGCAGTTAAACAACAGAATTTCTGCAGCACTATTTATGCAAGTCATTTTCATCTGGACAACCCAGATGCAGTGCTGTTACAATAACTTAAACTTTTACAAAACCAATTCTTTCGTTCTGGCGCCTGCAATCCTTTTCCCTGAAAAAAAATCTTCAGCTAAAGCTAAACCAAAATGCTGAACTAAACTTAACGTGTTCGCAAAACTAGACAGCGTCACCCAAAACCAGAAACAATCGTAACAACAGACGTTGCTTCGGAAACAACCGAACGTAACTTTACCCAAACCAATCTAACGTACCTAATTCAGATAATCGTTCTTTGGTAAGTCATTAATTAGGGATTTTTAAGCGCGCCTAAATATGCGGTTCTGGTTTTCAGCGGCACTAACAATTTTTTACTCAAAATCCGTCTTAGGTTTCGCCAGCTGATCTGTTATCAGCAATTTAACTCCAGTTCCTAATAGCCTAACAGAGCAACAAGAACTTTTCCTTTTCTGCAGTTTAGTCGGTCGGTATATTGGCGCTGATACAAAGATAGCCGATACCGCTTGGGAGTGTCCTGTTTCTCGGTATTGAACGAGCCAGCTAAGAGTTAGACTATTATAGCAAGAGTGAGAATTTGTGAATTTAAAATCTGCATTTTTGAACCTTCATTCGTAGATTTCAGTAAAGATTCGTGGGGGAAAAAAAAGCTAAACGTAGAGGAAAAAGTAGAGATTGCAGAATAACTCCACAGCTTTTGTAGACGTAGTTGTTTTTCAAACTTGTACTGTTTCAGTCGACGTTCATTTACTAACTGATTAACTGAACCCAAAAAAGAAAAAGAAAAACGCATTAGAGCTCGTATCACCATGGAATTCACGTTGTGAAAGTAACAACAAGAAAAAAAGGGATTCGAGTTCACTCGAACGAAAAACTATAATATGAACTCCATTTTAAGGGAAATGGATTTTTTTTCTCACCGGTAATGGCGGAAAGTGACGCAATTGTCTTTGAAATGTGAGTGTTGCGTTGTCGGTTAATATTTTAGTTATATTTCGCGTGATTGACAATGTGTTCAGTTTTACGTATGAATTTTCAATATTTCAATTTTGTAGGCGTTTGTTGTTTACGGCATTTGTTTTGTAAATGTTTGTTTAAGTTCTAGGTCTTGTGGATGTGTATGTTTGTGTTTTGTGTGCGTGTTTTTAATGTGCGAAATATCCAACGCTCTGTTTGTTTGATTAGTGATGTACGTGTTTGCGTGCGCATGGAGGTTAGTATGACACAAACAATCCATAGGCCCCTGGAATTGGAATTCAAATTATAATTATTTCGTTCGAGTAAACTCTAATCCGTTTTTTATATATTTTTTTTAATATTTGTGGAAGCCTTCTCGTTATCTCGGTATCAATTAATTGGTTGTAGGAAAAAAAGTCACAAATTAACCTTCATCGTTTTAAACTGATGTGTTTTGTGCCGAGACACGCCGTGTTAGAACAAAACATCCCTCATTTTGTGCTCACAAGCTGGAATTTATTGATTCTGTGTAGTTACAGTTATATTAAATTTATCTTAAATATTATTATTTATTGATTACATTAAATGTTCGTTAATTCTCCGTTAAAAGTTAAAATAATCATAGACCTGTTCGAAATACGAGCTGGGACTGGCATTCCCTCTTGTGAATTGAGGGATGTTATACAAATGAACGGTTATAAAATAATGTGTTTCGGCGCTGCGACACGTCAATGCCTTTAAGAATACACCTGTTCCACCTGTTTTTCACCTGCTCTGTGGAATGTGCACGTCACTATCAATAATCCTGTAACTCAAAATAGTTGTGAAGCATGGAACGTTAGGGGTTCCAACCTTGATGTTCTTTACTACCCGTCAAAGTGGCCCCTCACTGAATGGCTTCAACATGAAGAAGCGAAAAAATAAACACCGTCATGTTGCAAGAAGCTGTTGGCCGACAAATAAAAAAAAAAAAGTAAAACGTCGCTATTATCAGACGTCAAAACTGGAATATTCGACAAAATCATGAACATTGACCAGGATAATTACTGAGCCCCGTCACGTAAATATTTTTACAATCATCCCTTTTTGACTTTTTTTCCTGTGACTTTTTTTCCTAAGCAAATTTGTGATTTTTCTTCTGTGACTTTTTTTCCTGTGACTTTTCTTCTGTGACTTTTTTTCTTGTGACTTTATTTCCGCGCACCCAATTAATCACATTATAGGGATGAGCGGACTAGAATTAGTAGCCAAAACACATTTGCAACGTTATTGAGGGTCCCACACGAGTTAATTTTTGTCAGGTGGGTCATTACTCTCGATTTTACCACAATTTAAGCTTTTGTACCGAAAGTAGCAATGTTCTAGTTTTCATTTAGCCTTCGAATAACTTGGCGAATGTTTTGGTGTGTTGATATCACTCCTTTGAAGGGCCGAACCATTCGGAACTTGGCGGTCCCGTTTACCAGTTTTGGTTTTTGATATGATTAAATCTAACCTGTGTAAATGTTGTAAACGCTAGTCTCTGCGGGTCGCACGACATATACTGGAAGGATTTATGTCCCTTTAAACGACAAATTTCACATTTGCAACACTAAAGTTCAAAAGAACTTGCGTGCAGTTTATATCACGGTTCAGTTACCTATAGAATAAGAGTAAAAACATAAGCTTTTTTTTTAACAATGGCAAAAAGGCCAGTCAGTACACTGTAAAACACACAAGTCAAGTTTGTTTGTAAACATATTGACGGTCGAGGCCTCCACCACATGTCCCAGTAGCTCATTCCAAGTGGATGTGATACATTGGCAAAGAACCCCTTTGTCTCTGTTTTATGCACAAGGTAATGGAGTAAAAAGCACGGTAACAGATTGTGTGAAGGCAAACCAAGCAGTGCTACACAAAAATACCAACAGCGTTTCAAAAATTTTCAATTTTCGTCATCAGGTTAGCAATAAAATTAAAGCATGGCAAAAGCCACTAAGTCATCCTACGTTAAAAGCATAAAACAGTCATTTAAAACGGATAAAAACCACCAATTTCTCCCCTCAAAAGAGGCAGAAATGGCAGCCGAAAAGCAACGACCCACCTGCTCCTTTGCCTTGCGACATGGCATCCCAACGGAGTAGGTGGGTCGTTGCTTTTCGGCTGCCATTTCTGCTTCTTTTGAGTGGAGAAACTGGTGGTTTTTATCCGTTTTAAATTACTGTTTTATGCTTTTAATGTAGGATGACTTAGTGGCTTTTGCCATGCTTTAATTTTATTGCTAACCTGATGACGAAAATTGAAAATTTTTGAAACGTTGTTTGTATTTTTATGGAGCACTGCTTGGTTTGCCTTCACACAATTATGCACAAGGTGGCCGCAAATTATTCACCCCATGAAGAAATTAAATTAAAAAACGGAAAAAAAATATATTGAAAAACTGTAAAGTGCCAAAATACGTAAAGTGTGCAAAATTTTTGGTGATGATTTGCCTCATAATAAACCTCCACATGAGCCCGTTTTGTTGCTCGGAGAATATCCAGTCGAAAATCGATTTCTCCCCAAACTTTTTTAAGCACGTCTACTGACATTGTTTTCATCGCCTGGCTGATCTTCTCCGGTAATTCCTGCACGCAAGTTACCTTTCTTTCGTACACTTTGTCCTTTGTAAAGCCCCACAAGAAAAACCAGGTTAATAAACACGGAATCAGCAGATACGCTTAAAAATCTTTTGGGGGAGAAATCGAGTTGTGACTGGATATTCTCCAAGCAATAAAAAGGGCTCATGTGGAGGTTTATTACGACGCCATCATCACACATATTTTGTTTTAAAAAAAAACTGTTTTCGTTGTTTTTTGTTTAATTTCTTTATGGGGTGAATAATTTGTGGACACCCTGTGGATTAGGACGCCGGATTTTTTTTTTATGTACAAGCCGTTATCTTGGACGAATGATTGGGTTAGGCTAACCCAATCATTGGTCCGAGCTATAACACTGAGAACGTTACACAATAGGGCAGCGTCATGTGACGTCATATTGGCTATGAGATACCATTTGGAGGGCATAGCTACAAGGTGCACTAGATTAAAATGTAAGGGAAAAAACGGCACTTCTAGTCAAGACAGTGCTTTGAGAGCGGATTTCTTAGGCTTAAAAGAATGTTGTTTTCTCAAACAACAAAAATCATGCGTTATAGGCTCAAGAAATTCAGTCTAACAGCACCGGCCTCAGTAAGACGACCTTCCTTTTTCCCACCAGTGCACCTTGCAGCCAACCCAGTAACTGGCTCCACCATAGAGTTATACACAATAATACTACGTCGTGTCACTGTTCTATAGTTACAAAATATTTCGTAACATCATTTCTGCTGCACAGAAAAAAACATGGTTGAAGCGTGTGTGAGATCTTCCGAATTCTTTTAGCAAACATAATTACTTAATTAGGGTCAGTCGTAACGGCGTATCTGCTTTACTGCTTTCGACTTTAATGTCACGGCCTCCACGGGAAAAATGTAGGCAGGAATTTTTTTCCTATTGTTTTATCTCGACTGGGAGGACGCGGTGAATTAAATATTAAAAAAAGGAAAAATTCTTGGGATTTGGCGTCGTTTTTATTTCGTCTATACTCACACCTCAATTAAGGACACAAAGAAAGAATTTAAAAGATTGTGAAAACGCCACAAATATAATTGGTTTCATTGCAACATCGGACGTCACTCTGCTCCCAAAATTTCGGATGCGTTTTTTTTTCTTTCGCCTGGTCTGTGTGAACGCGTAAAGTTTGGGGATATTTGTACATGTCCCCCTAATTCGAAAAGTTTCGACTGCTAATTTGTTGTAAAAAAAAAGCTGAAAGTTGTACAGTTAATGTGTTTCTCCATCAGTGGTCTTCAAGTGAGTCTAGGATAAAAAAAGCCGCATGGGGGAAAAAAGCTTGGTAAAAGTGAAAGCAGAAGGTGAAAGCCGCGGGAAAAAAAAGCCAAAGGTAAAAATTTACGGAAAAATAAGCCGCTTTAAAAAAAAACCGTTGGAATGAAAAGCGCAGGAAAAAATTACTGAAGTCGTTTCCTGGTGAACTCCGTACCCTTCCTGCTGAAATTAGAGCTAAGACAACAGACCTAATGCAACCACACCCCAACCTATAATAACAACACCACGAAACAAAACAATAACAAACAAAACAATGTTTTTGTCTATGAAAACGACTAAATAACGTTGCGAAAGTTTTTTCCTGACGAAACTCCATACAGTTACTCTGCTTCGTGTCAAGGCGACCGACCTAACGTTATCTAACCTGACGGGTGACGTACTAGCCTGCTTCTAGAGTTGTAGCAATAATAATAATAATAATGAGACGATGCACGAAGCATCCACCAACCCAAATGTTAAGTGGAAGAAGTACCACCATTATTACAGTTGTTTTTTACCGCATGATGGAGGAAACCGGAGTACCCCGAGGAAACCCTCGTGCAACGGGCGGGAAACAACCGGAGAAAAACCCGTACATATACACTTCCCATCGCAGGATCGAACCTGGGTCTGTACGAAGCCATAGATCTACAGCTGGGACCAGGACGCCTATCAAATCTGACGTCCCAGTGCTCACAGCTACCTGTGCACCGGTGACTCGGAACTAAGAGCAATAAATCCGCCCTTAGCAGGCGAAATACTAGCTTGCTTCTAGATATGTGGTGCCAATAATGTTTCAATGACTCAGAACTAGAAGCAAAAAAATAAATCGTTTCCAAAATAACAAGTTCCAGTAATTTATAGAAGAATAAAAAAAAGCAAAACGATTTTTGTTTCTAGAATGAAACGGTAGCCGATTAAAAGTACGATTTCTCGCTATTTAAAATTTGTTGTGTGTTTTATCTAATCGTATTAAATATTAGGTTCGTTTCTATCATGCAGGGGGTTGAAAGTGCACCGCAAATGAGAGATAATGAACGTACGTCTCTGTAAAGATCAGTGGGTCGCCGATTCACGATCTCGATGAATTGATAACTAATTGCTGGAATGAGTTAAAAAATAATCTCGAGGGCACACACATGACACACACACCGCCAACTACACCACTGCTCAAAAAAAAAAATTAACATGAAACGAGTTAATTACCAGACTTCACGATGATGTGATTTCAAGCGATTTAAGTGCGGAATATTCCATCTAAAAATACGGCCTATACTAGCAGCGCTTATCAGTTTCCAGTTTAAGAGCCAGACTAATGCCTTCTTAGTATCAGTTAAACGCAAAAGAGAAGTTGTAGAATTAACGTGCTTTTCAATTGCTTAGGTTGTGTCGGGAAGAAGAAGGACAATTTTGCTAGGAATTCCGCAGTATCTTTTACACGCAACAATCGACATAAGCACGAGCGCATTTAGGCGTCGGTTTTCGCCAACAATGCAGTAAGTCTTGCGGCGATTGTTGCCGGTACGTCCGACTGGGCCCTCACCTCTAAAGGCCTCTCCAGACAGAAGAAAATTTCGTGCGAAGCTATGCGTGACTACGTGCCTACAAGGTCAAAATTGCAGCAATCGTGTGGTTGGTGTTGCGTTAAGGACGAATATTGAAGTCTTTTTTACACCATAGTGCGTCGGCGTGCAGCCGCGAGCAGCCAGTCTGGTTAGGGCTTAACGCCGTAGCTAGGAAGAAGCTACAAAATGGCACGTGGGCCAGATTTCAGTTTAAGCTAGGCTGGTGGAAAAGAAGGCAAAAGTCTGGGTGCAGTCCCGCATGATGTTTTAATTATTAAGGTAAGGCGCGTTGGAAGGCTCAAGCTCTCTTGACTTACACGGGGACACTTTACCTTTGCTCAAGGCCTAACTTGGAATGTAAGGTTATTTAGGCTTACTAAAAGTCAGACAGAATTGCAACTGCATCCGGGTTATCGTTTGGTTTCAGCAATAAATCTGCTATCTACGGGGATGGTGTGCCTGTACCTTCAGGGTCGGGATCCTCCTCCTTTTTCACACCAGTCATCCCGGTAGCACTTTAGCTAATAATTTCTTTTTAGATGTTGGTTCTGTACATTAAATTGTAGCTGCAGTGCTGTGGCTCCAGTGGCGTAAATAGGATTTCGTACTGAGGGGGCAACACTCGCCATTTAGCCGAATGGTGTGGAGGGAGAACCCAATAACAGCTAGGGGTTCTGGGGCAGCGCTGTGACCTCCCCCGAGCTGGCAGAAGCTGACGCATTTTTTCTATTTTCCGGCATTTTCTGCCCTTGTAAACTGCATGCCGTTGGAAACATTTTTATAAAATCAGTTTTGCTGAATGCATTACATGCATAAAATAAATGTGAAATGTAAATCTTTCACTTTCATACTAAATACTTATTTTTTAAACACTCATGATGCTTTGTTAGAAATGTTGGTCTATTTTTAGCAAAATATGGAGTTTGTAAATCTCTTACTGTTTAAAATACGTCTTCAGGATAGTTAAGGTTTTTTCAGCTATATGCACAAAGTGACATGGCCAATTTGCCGAGTAAGCCTTCAAAATCTTACAGAAGGGGAGAATCGCCCCTTAGCACCCCTACTAGTTACGCCACTGTGTGCCTCAACGCCAACAACGACTGCATTCTCACAATGGACTCTTGGAACGTACTTTAATAGGTATTGTTTAAGCATTGTTGCATTGCTGTCATCCATGTCATCCATTCAATCGCTACTTGACTATCACCATTCCTTTTTGCCAAAGAATGGAGTCAGTAGAGTACAATCAGAGGTTCATGTGTGTTTGCGTCTCATTACAGGTGGTCTACGGTCTTCACCGATTCCAGCACTGCTTATTGGATGAGAGGTGTTTTGCCACTACGGTGCAGAGTCCGTGCATTGCTTTTCAGATTGTTGTGTTAGAAATTTAAGCAGACCAGCAGATGATATCGTGTGTGGTTTATTGGAATATTGTCACTTGGGCAGGGGAAGCTGAGAGAGCTCGATGCTGCAGACCGAGTAGTGTTGTTATACAAAAGCTCAAGTCTACGGAACTGTTCAATTGGACTCTCTTGGCCCTCATTTGGTCCGTGGAAATTGCATGCGGCAGTGAATTCCCAATGGTCATTTTTCAGTCGGACTCTAGATCAGTGAATGAATCTTTCCTTGAGGTGTATTTGTGATGCATCGTTTATGAACAACAACGAAAGGAAATTGGGTTCCTGGTTTGAAGATGCATATCAGCTACCATTTACCGCTTGTCCCTTCTGTTTTGATGGCGGAATCGTCGGCTCTTGTCAATTTGCTGGGTATTTATTTGGACCTTACAGCAAATACGGATTTGGTTTGTCCTGATTCCCATTTGGCGAGCTTGTTGCTGTACCACGAATTTAGGGAAGTGGACTTTTCACATCCACTGGTGTTGGATATTGGCATGAAATTGTCTCACTTTAGAATGAATCGTCGGCTCTTGTTAATTTGCTGGGTATTTGTTTGACCTTCCAGCAAATACGGTTTTGGTTTGCCCTGATTCCCAACCGGCGAGCTTGTTCCTGTACCATGAATTTTGGGAATAGGACTTTTCACATCCACTGGTGTTGGCCATTGGCATGAAATTGTTTCACTTTAGGATGATCGGATGTGTCTATCTCTTGGGTTCCAGCACCTACAGAGCATGTCAAAAATTGGTGATGAGCTGTCCAGGAGTTTTCAGAGTAGAGAGTATGATGGTGATCATTACCTGTGGTCCGAGGGAACTTGATGTATTAGCGAATAGCATATCTGTAATGAAAGGGAAGAATGTATGTTCGCTGAAGTGCTGGTACTCACCTTTTAATATTCATCCATCTATAACATATGCGACTGAGTTGGGCTGCAACAGTAATACTAACTAGACTACGTATGGGGCATATTCTACTGAATTACTTGATAGCCAAATGGGAGGGGGACATTTCCCCGTTGTGTGATTGTGATGTGGAAATAGAGTCGATTGAACACTTTTTGCTGCGTTGTCAGTTGTTTGCGGGGGAGCGAGCTGTTTGGATTGGTCAGTATTCCGATACTCAGAATCTACTTGGGTGTTTCCTCATTACTCCGCAGAGTGGCATTAAGCGCCTTAAGGCAGTCGTGCCTTACTGTAGAGCAACAGGTCGTCTTAGTTAATTGCTACATTTAGTGATGTGCATGTGCTTGGTGGCATGGTTTGTTAAATTTATGTTTTAAACTTTCATTGTAATTGTGTTTGAGCTGATGATCAGTACTGGACAGAGCTCTGAAACAAACAAGCTTAACTAATATGTAAAGCCCAACAGTGATCTCGGACAGAAATGACATCACATGGCAATCATTATTGTTGGTGCTAAGGTATCGGCTGGGAGTGTGGCAAACCTCAAAAGTACTCAATACTGTTCTGTTCTGTACTCAATACTGTTGGCTTTTTTCCTGCATAGTACTCAGTACTGTTTGACTTGAAGAATGGCCTAATGAACAGTAGGCAACAGAATCGAAAGGGGATCACCATTGCTGGTTCCTTGTTTGACAATGATATTATGGTAATTAATGATGGTACTAGCACATTTGCATGGTGGCATAGTGGCGTCTTCCAGGAATCGTTGCTGGATTTGGTTATCTTCTCGGCTTGTCTAGTGGATCACCAACGATGATGGTTTTAGATGACCTGAGGTGCACTGACCATTTTCCAGTATGGGTCAGTGGCTGTGGGACGAGGTGGCAAATAACCAGTGAGGGCCAGGTTAAAAGTGAACGTCAAGGTGAGGCATTCAGTATTGGATGGCTCTGCAGATTCGCCGGCAGTTTTCAGCAATAGCCACAACAAAGAGCAGGGCATGGCTGCTTTGGTGAAGACGGTGCTTCGGGAGTCCAAGAGATCTTATGGTGGTTGTCTGTGTGCTGTTGTATCACATGGATGGTTTTCACAAGAGTGTGGTGTCTTGCATTACCAGCTCTGCCCCCCCCCCCTCCCAGGAACACCATGCTGCATGATGTTCCTGATGGAAGAGTGTTTTGAGGAGTGTGAACTTACTAAAGGAACTGAATGCTCATTTTGTTTCAGTCTATAGTTTGCATGGCGTTCCTAATGTGCCATGGAGAGGTATAGCCAATGGTCAAGTGAGTGCTAACCCCTCCCTTGCGTCTCCCTCTACTGTAAGAGAGTTGAATGCAGTTTTAATAAGAGCTTTATGTAGGTGCCCTTGGAGCGAATTGCGTTTGGCATTCATCTTTGAAGTGTGGAAAGTAATTACCGTGTTGAGCTGCATAATGTCTTCAATTATGTACGGTGTATTGGACAAGTGCCTGGAGCTTGGAAATATGCTGTGTTGATTCTAGTTCCAAAGGCAGGGAAGGAAAGGATGTTGATATCCAGTTATAGTCCTATTACCCTACAGTCATGTGTGGGCATAGTTTTTGAATGCCTGATCACAAGCCACCTTAAGTGGTTTCTGGGAAAAGAAAACTACCTCATCCAGCCAGTTTTGGGTTTCATTCTGGGAGAGGGTTGCAGGACATAGTTTTGTTGTTGGAGACTGGTATTCGAGAAGAGCAGGTAAATAAGATGGTGGTACCGCGCTGTCTTACACATATGGGCAGCCTATGATGCAGTTGTGCACTTGTTTCTATTTTCTGAATTGGCAGCTGTGGGTTGGGCTAGAAGATTGTGTGATTGCTGGAATGGATTTTTTTTTGTCTGATCATCTATTTGTGAACCGAGTGAGTGGGGCAGTGCCACCAGCCAGGAAAAGTAGTTGTGGGCCACCACAAAGCCACTGTCTCAGTCCGTTGCTGTTTGGTGTTTTCCTCAACAAGCTGATTCAGGTGGTAGCACCATCTACAAATAATGTGTCGTAATGCTGATGATGTTGCAGTCTGGTTTGTGGGAAGTGGTCTTTGTTAATTGGTTAATTGGTTTGCCAGTGGTGGTAGATCTGATGGAAACCTGGCTGGAAGTGTGTGACATGGATGTGTCTCTGGGAAAGTCACAGGTTGTTGCATTTGCGATAGGGGTGGTTCCTAGTGTAACTTTGACCATTGGTGGTCAGCGTGTGGGTAACGAGCAGCAAGTTCGTTACTTGGGTGTCCACTTGGACGTCAATCTGTCCTGGAGTGCAGATATAAGAGAATAGCAGCAAGCGATTGCTAAGTGCAAATGAGTGCTAATGTGCCTAGCAGGTAAAAGTCGAGAGAAACAACTGGACAACCTGAATCAGCGCTTTCAGGTTTTCATGCAGTCTCGGATTGACTTCCACTCGCTGTTTCTCTGTACTTTACAAGCTACGATTTAAGAGTTTGCAGGCGCAGGTGAACACATCGTTGCGATTAGTGGCAGGGTGGTTGCCGTCAACGTCAACTATGACTCTTTATCTGGAGGTAGGGCTGCTTCATCTGGCAGAGTGGGCACGGCGAGAGTTATAGTGACTCGTGCTTCATTGTTGGCACCGAGCTCAGGATGATTTGGTGGAAAAACTTTTGAGCGAGTTTCAAAGCTTGGGTCCTGTGGCCCTTAAGTCACTGGGGTCGGGAGGCCGGGAATTGTGCTCCTCAAGAAGCCACCTTTGAGCATCTATTTGGTGAGGTGGGGCTCGTTCCATGTTGTCCCATGGCCTATTGGCAGCTGAAGAGTATCTTTCGTTTGGTTTCCTGTGTCAAAAAAGGGAGCGCAGCCAGATGTGTTGTAGGGTGGGTTGCAGCTCTTCTGTTATGAGGCCTTCCATCAGAACTCTTACACTGGTGGTGTTGGAATTGTTGAACCCACAGATCAAAGTGGAGCATCCATACTGGCTGCCTTGTCTCCCTACACAATGGTGGCTGAGCTTGCTGCTATTTCAGTGGCCTTGGACCATGGCCTTGGGACTTTCGGCGATTCACGATCATGACAAACTCTGAGGCAGGTAACTGCTTCCTGGGGGAGCAGCTACAGTGTCTGTGCCTGAATCGCATTTTTGTGCTGGAAGAAGTTTTGAAACTGCTAGGAGCATTGAAGTCTAGGGTAGTGATAAGTGTGGGATGGGTGCTCGGCCTTTCAGGATTCCAGGGACGAGGAGGCGGATTGGATGGCTCAAGCAGCCTTCAGCGGGGAAGTGAAGTGTTATTCCCGGTGGAAGTTGAAGACCTTGTGGAAGTTTCAGTGGTTTGTTGTGTCGCAATGGAGAAGCCTTGCTTTAGTGAGACAAGGGGTAGGGAACTCTCCAACTTAGCTGTTGGGTTACCAAAGGAGTGGGATTGGTTGCCTTTGAGGTATTCAGTGTTATTGCCTTGGCTGAGAACTGGACATGCAGAGCTTCAGGATTCTGCATTTCAGATGGAGTTCGGTAGTTCTCCAGCTTGCAGTTGCGGTCGTCCATTCGAGACTTTGGAACACTTTCTTCTGGAATGCCGTTTTATGAGGTGCAAAGGGTGGGCTTAGGTCCTCATATGGGTTTACAAGGGTTCTTGGGTGTTTGGTTGCATGTAAGCTGCCACAAGTACAGGGTGTTGAATGCAGTGGCAGACTTTCGTTGGTTTACGGGAAAGTTTGTGCCTTGAGTAGAATGTCGTTTGTACGATCTTTAGGATCCGATATTTCTAGATTTTGTTGATTATTATTTTATTATTTTGGTAAGCCACCTGACCATTTTGTGTTATGGCTCTGTAACAAACCTAACCTAACCTGGACCAGCGATTGTTTAACTGTCCTTGTGGAAACCGTTCAACACAGCTTCCAAAAAAAATAAGGGCCAATGGATAGGATTAGGAGACGGAAGCAAACAGTTTTGGAGAGTTTACGACTACAGAATCAACCTCATACCAACACGCTAGGGAGAGAATTACCAGTGGAGCTGATAGCAGCTAGAGGTCGCCAGAGGCTCAATTTGTTGTCTTCATAAGCTTTTGATTTTTGGGAGCAGAGTTGAATGGTTTCTGGGAGGATAGCTAAACAATCGCTAGGGTAGGTTTGCCGTGATTGAGCAATCAAATTCTCTGTGAAGGCTATGTTCCCAAAATAAAGCAGAAGGCATATGTTGCTCCCCTTTTAGTCTTCTGTACGGCCGAAACTGCTGGGAAGACTTCTACGACTTTGTATGTCCGTCCATCTGGCGCCTTTATCAACTCCGGAATGGTACCAGATAGAGACAAACGGCTTTCACCATTAGATTCAGCGTCCAAAAATTAGTTCAAAGGAAAAACCAAAGCATGGAGTGGATGACGCCCACAAGTGACTGGAAGTGCCCGATAAATGAGCCCATAATATATGGAATGGTACCAAATAGAGACAAACGAATTTCACCATTAGATTCAGCGTCCAAAAATTAGTTGAAAGAAATATATAAAAACAGGAAGCATGAAGCGGAAGTGGCCCACAAGTGACCGGAAGTGGCCGATAAATGTTCCCATTATCTTTGGATTGGTACCAGATAGAGACAAACGGATTTCACATTAGATTCAGCGTCTAAAAATTAGTTAAAGAAATTTTAAAAATATTGGAAGCATGAAACGGAAGTGGCTGACGAGTGGCCAGCAGTGACCGACAAGAGAGCACATCGTCTATGGATTGGTTCCAGATAGAGACAAACGGTTTTCACTAGTTGACTCAGCATCCAAAACTTAGTTCAAAAATTAGTAAAAAAAACCGGAAGTATGAAGCGGAAGTGGTCCGAAAGTGGCGGAAGTGTACAGCAGACCGGGTGAGACTAGGTATTCGCTGCAGCAGATTGTTTAAAAATGGCAGCAAAACCGATCCAGCTGTAACTACCGCCTGATCAGCCTCACGTGCCATTTTTCCAGCGTACTAGAACGTATTCTGCATAAAATTATCGTATTACATCTCCATACATACAATATGTTTGAAGAAGGCTAACATGGCTTAGGCAGGGTTTATCAGCTGTGTCAAATCTGCTAAGCTTTTATGGCAAGATTGTGGGATTCAACGTCAGTCAGTTAACATTTCTTTTCTTTGATCTAGAAGAAAAAGCGTGTGAGTGGCAAAGTACGCATTAACAAATTTTAAATAAAATTCAGGAAAGTCGGTATTGTATAGGCGTTTTGGCAGAATGGATCTTTTCATTGGTTAAATGAGGGATTAATCGCAATAATTTTTGGAAAGCTAGCAGTCCACCTGACAGTCATTGTGCAGTGATTCACCTCAGTGGTCGGTTTTGGCACCAGTTCTGTTCTGTACATTTTGTAGCAGATGTTTGTAGCTCACGTGGGGTCCACCAGATTAAATTTGCGGATGAGTCCTAAACGGCTGGAGTTACACATTCTTTTTTAGGATTCGAGACGAAATCAGGGCGCAGTTGATTCAGCTCTGGAATGGAGTAGAATTGGACATTAGATCACCAATAAAAATTTAAAAAAAGGTAACCGTTCTTCATGTTAGGAGTGAAAATTCACACTGCTCTTATTTTTTGGGAGGGTACGTAACTCTCTACAGTGAAATCAATGCGACATCTAGGTGTATAGGTTGTTAATCTTACATTTACTTTTCTTGATCATCTTGAATTGATAGCAAATAAATACACAATACATCTTCCACAATACCACAATTCATCTTCCAGGAAGTATTCAGTTTTGGTTCTCCGTTTTAAATCATTAATATGGCATCCCTTTTTTAAGGGACCCGATATTTATATAAGATGACCAAATATTTGAAACTGTAGAACACAGATTTATGAAGAGGTTTAAGTTCATCCCTGGTGCAAGGTATGACCAAGAACTAAAGTGTCCGCGGCCTATATTGAGTTCTCCGCAGAACGAACATAGATAATCGATTGTACGTTTTCAGTAGCAGAGTGCCTTGTTGATATCCAAGGTGGTTACAAAAACAATGGCGGCCATCGATTAAAGCCACCCCATCCAGGAAGACGTAGCCGCTCACAAAATACTTGCAGGACTCATGATACACCGCGCACACAATAAGATTGTTACATATTTCATTTTAAAATGGCGTAGACAGGGCGGGGCGTTATTTATATGTTTAAAGTTATTCGAGGTTTTTTTCCTGAGTTCAATAATTGTTTTTATTTAACGGTATACGCCTTTAAGTTCAACATCGAGAGGCAATGAGTGCAAGTTGAAAATATCTAACCTTCGTTATGTTGCAACCAGGCATTTTTGCCTATCTACGTAAGGCTTATGGAATAGTTTACCGCATGAAGTGGTGGGTTCTTCTGTCAACATCCTCAAGAATAAACTTGATTTGTACGTAACTGACAAGTTAAAACATGGGTATGCTGACTAGTTTGATCACACCAAATCAAAAAACGAAACTATGCATGTCATAACTACGGTATTTATAATGTATAGAGTGTAATATTAAGGTATTAGGGTATTTTTATACAGAGCATAATTGTGTATTGATTTTGTACAGAGTTCAGTGCAATGCTTTTGAATATATGAAAGCTACGTAACATCGTAATGCAATGGATAATGACGTCAAAAGCTAGTTAAATAAATAAATAAATAAACCAAATTATTCCTTGTGGTAATCCATTAATGCGATAATCCAAACCACATAATCCAAAAGCTTGTCAGTCTTAGTAATCCGAGTCATTAACAGCAGATAATCTGGTGGATATTTACTGGTAATTTCAAGTAATCCATGGTAATCCACCATTATTTTCCATTAATCTTATTAATCAACCATAATCCATAATCTACCATAATTCCAAAATCTATCAATCCACCATCAATTCACCATTTGGTAATCCACCACTAGAATGAATAGAAACGAAGCTGCAGATAAGAAAACCAGTAAATGTACTCCAGTCGTAGCAATACCCGGATGCTACGACAGGAATACGTTTATACTTATATAGGATTATGTAGATTCCCCAAGGTTTTCTCATGACGGAGAGGTAGATCATTGCAAAAATTAGAATGGCTCATTCCCCGTTAGTTTATTTTACAATGAGTAGCTCAGGCTGACGCAGTACACCATAGCTACGTTTATACGTAGTATATACTAGGTACTTTTATTGACTGGAGCCCTGGAGAGAGGCGTGAAAGTATACATAACTGAGCTGGGAGGGGGTGAGGGGGGGACAGAGCAAAAAAAAAAAAGGAAGAAATACTAATAAAAAAATTAAAGTTTACAACCTACTACAAAGCAAAGGGGAAAAAAATAGAAAAAAAAATAGAAAAAACGAAAAAGGCCTCCTCTACTCGTGGCCACAACGCCGAGATATTCATTAGGAAACGACGAAAGCAAGGTCAAACGAACCCAGTTGGCCATTTGCCAGGGTTTTGCTTTAGATTTACAAGTCTCTTTAACTTGCCTTCGAGCACAATTCAAAATGAAAACGAAAAAACTAAAAAAGAAAAAACGTAAAACAGGTCCACCACCGATGGAGAGACAATTACGTGTAGTATTTTTAAAGGGCAGCTCTACAACTAAGCAGGGAAATTTACTGCTGCATTTTACAATAATGCCGGGGACTTTCAAACACTCCTTTGTGTAAAAAGAAACAACTGAATTCAGTTTTTTTTTACGCAATTTTACACAGTGTCAAGATGTTGGTAACTCCACAGGATTGTGCCACGCGTAATTAGGCCTATATTTTAGCAATTAGGCCTATAATTTACATTACTTTAATGCTTTGTGGATAGGCCTATTCTTTGCGTACCTAAAAAAGGAAAAACTGGCCCAAATGTGCTTAGTAATTTTCCCTCCCGAGAGTGGAGAGATAAGAAAATCACCAGTTGAATCATCCCTGTTAAGTATGTTGGCACTCTGCTGGATTGTGCCACATGTGATTAGGCCTATATTTGTACGCTTAGCCTATATTTTAGTACCGTAATTAGGTCTGTATTTGTATATATATGATTAGGCCTGTATTTTAGTAATTAGGCCTATATCTGTATGGATTAGGCCTATGATTAGGCCTATATTTTAGTAATTAGCCCTGTATTTGTATAGGCCTGTATTTTAGTAATTAGGCCTATATTTGTGTGGTTAAGGCCTACATTTTAGTAATTAGGCCTGTATTCGTGTGGTTGGCCTTTATTTTATTAATTAGGTCTAAATTTGTATGGTTAGGCCTATGTTTTAGTAATTAGGCGTATAGTCTGCATTACCAGGAGTGAGTAAATGGCATACACGTCTACAGGACGTGGGAGAATACATGTTGCTTAAGTCTCGGCTTGTATTCCACTGTTTGCACAAGGCCAGTCTGGGAGAGAAGCAGCAGGTTTCAGCACCTGGCTCCAAGCCAGTTGATTTCACCTCGCCAAAATCTTATTTTACCAAAGTAAGGGCGCATTTACGCAACAAGACCTTCTCGCTCGCCGAACGCTATTTGCTAGGCAACCGTTATCGATTTACGATTAATTTCCCATTTCTGTTAAATGAAGGCGGTAATAGGCAACAAATTAAATGTATTATAACTAACAACACGGACATTGCCACAAGATTGTTGTCATTTCACGCTATTTCCAAAATTTGCTATTCTCCCTCAAAGTTCAGCTTCTAGTAATGATCAAACGTCGATAGAATAAATAGCTTCTCGCAGCGAGAATTCAAAATCCAACATTGCGTCCATTTCGTGGCTATCGAATCGAATACAAACCGTCGAATGCCGGCATAAAAAAAACAGTCCGTCGTCTTGTACTGCAGTAAAAAATTATCTTCTTGTTGTCATAAATCGACGCTCAAATGTTGCAAGCATCGTACGCCGTGTCATGAGGCACGAGGAGAAGATTTGCGTCTGCGTCGTTGCCATGGTTACTAATACGCATCGACAACTCGAAAACCGCATACTCCGGTAAAGGCGAGAAGCAGCCATCAGATTTAGTATTGATCAAGTAAAAGCTAGTGAGCGAGAAAACTGTCGTTGCGTAAACGAGCCTTAATGCTGAGATGCTTAACTTCCAGGTAGGCGCGAGAACTGGCGTTGAGTCTGGAGGCAAGCCACATAATTTCTACTTCAGTGGGCCTTTGCTCGAGAAATAGATGCCTTCCTCGACGTAAATTCGTGAAAACGCTTGTTCTCGCGAGTTGACACGTGCCTGGAGTATATTTGCAGCACAAAGGATATTTTTCACACACAATTTATTCGGTAAAAACCTATACACAGCGTAATTTTTACGGTACGTGTTCCGAAAAAGTAAGTATGGACACTGTAGTTCGACCATACCAATTCATAAATTGATTCATGCAACATAAGGTTAAAGTGTGCGCGGCCTATCTTGAGTTCGCTGCAGAACGAAGACAGATAATCGATTGTACGTGTTGTTAGCAGAGTGCCTTGTTGATATCCAAAATGGTTACAAAAACAATGGCGGCCGTCAAATAAAGCCGCTCCCTCCAGGAAGACGTAGCCACTCATAAAATACTTCCAGGACTCAAGATACGACTCGCACACAATAATCAACTTTGCTTTACTCTCACTGTAACCCCAAATCACATAGAACGACCTGCAGGTAACCAATAACTGAACGTAAAAATAACTAAGTCCCAACTCTCACTGCAAGCTTTGTGAGTGGGGCCCCTGGAACCCCGAGTAAAGCGAGCAGCGACTGCCCAGTGGTCACCGTCCTCGTCTCCAACCCAAGTGAATGCTGGCTGGAATCCCACGGCTGACCCAACTATCCTAAATTGGAAAAATTTTGGAGAGTTCTGGGCTGCAGAAACACTATTATTGTTTCTTTTGGGTAACTTTTCAATCGTGCTTTTGACAAACAAAAGTATATTTTTAACCTTTGCATCAAAAACTGGTAGAACTTCGCAACAGCCTGCATGTGAGAATAAAAGTTGTCCACTTTTAATCCGTAATTTTGAAATTGGGATGTCTGTTTGCAGCGTTAAATTGAATTTCTCCAATCCAGCCAGCCTATAGAGCAGCGTCATGTGACGTCATTTTGGCTACGAGATACGATTTGGTGGGCATAGCTGCAAGGTGCACTAGATTAAAATGTAAGGGAAAACACGGCACTTCTAGTCAAGAAAGTGCTTTGAGAGCGGTTTTCTTAGGCATAAAAGAACGTTATTTTCTCCAACAACAAAAATCATGCGTTATAGGCTTAAGAAATTCAGTCTAATAGCATTGGCTTCAGTAAGACGATCTTCATTTTTCCCACCAGTGCACCTTGCAGCTAACCCATTAAGGCTCCACCATAGAGTTATACACAATAATACTACGTAGCACGACGTAGTATTATTGTGTATAACTCTGCTGGATCCTTAATGGGTTAACTGCAAGAGGCACTGCAGAGAGAAACAGAAGGGCGTCATACTGAAGCCGATGCTGTGAAGAGTGATTTCTTAGACCTAAAACGCGCAAGTTTTGTTGTTGGAGATAACAACGTTATTTTAAGCCTAAGAAATCCGCTCTTCCGTTGTTTTTTCCTCCATTTTTATGTAGTGCACCTTGTAGTTATGCCCTCCAAAACCCATACTGGTGCCAATCTGGTGCCAATATGGCGGCTAATGTCACTGCTCTATACGCACGCGTAGAACTTCCTAACCGCGTACTATGAGAGTTACGGGCTAAAGTTTATCGTAGTGGCACTGATTAGATTAGTTCCATTGTACGATTGTTTTTTTCCAGTTTTGGTGTGGAGGGAGGGGTGGAGGGGGAAGGAGTACAGTTGTAGAAGGTGCTAGAACGTCCAACCTCGTGTAGATTACGTTCAAGTGCAATAGAAGTTTTACTGAACTTAATATAC
>JAHWFP010165252.1:0-14456 GCA_023313725.1 Lithobius niger | reverse complement strand
TACTGTAACATGAAAATGTAAATCACCACATTTACTTTATCGAGTGACCTCCTATGTATGTGTGGGCCATATAAAAACTGACGACGTCCACGACATGTTTTTAAGTTGTAGTAAGAAATAATAGTACCTCCAATCAAATCTCCAGGCATGTCCTCGGGTGCAACCACATCGGATTTCATTAAGTGTTGGAAAGGCAATAGCTGTTTCGCTTAAATTGGCTTCCCTAGTTATCGCGAATGCCAATAAATTTAAAGGCCTTGAGGCCACACCTAGTTGACGACTTAACTAAAAGAACTACCAAGAAAAACTAAAAAATTCGCAGTGCAGGGCAGCCCACAGAGGAACGACACATATTACTTTCAAATTGTATACCCATTTGTTCTTTTAGCCAAAAGCCTTCGACTCTGATCCTACCGCCATTTATGCCTTAGAGATTGGTTACCGTCATTTTGACACAGCATGGGTTTATGGCAATCAACAAGTGCTGGGCGATGCACTGAGAAAAGGAATGTCTCAGCTGGGTCTCAAACGAGAAGATTTATTTATCACATCCAAAGTAAGTTCAATATAATAAAGTGCGCTTTACTCGCTGGAAAAATTCCACTAAAGCAAAACCGTAAAATCAAGAGGGGTAATATCATACAAAAATCCCATAACGGCAAAGGGACCCAACACGTTTTCGCCATAGAAAGTAGTGGTATCATAGCCAAAATGGCTGCCACCAAATGTTCCGTCCCAACCCTGATCACTCAATTTTAAGCGACACCTCAGTGATTGTCGGTTAAGCTTGCGTGATCACGGTTCGAACGGACAAACTTGGTGGCAGCCATTTTGGCTCTGATATCACTACTTTCTATGGCGAAAACTTGATGGGTACCTTTACCCTAATCAGTTTTTGTATGATCTTTTTATACAATTCAGCAAACTTTTCTGGCATTTGTATAATACACGTTTCTTAACACATAGTAACAATATTGTGATAACTGAAGAATGAATTCGGGATTTTTACAAAATTCTTTTGATTAACTAACTAACTACTTTTCCTAAAACTTTTCTCGGCCTAAGCCTTGCCTTCCTGCGTTTAAGCCACTTCATTTGTAGCAATGTAAATTTAGATTTTCTCCATTGTTGAATACATTTACCACGGATTGGGGCAACTTTCCAAGTGGTAAATTTCGTTACCCAACAAGAAGGAGCACTTTGGTTAAAATGAAGCGAAAGACGAAAGCGAAAGACGAAAGCGAAAGCGAAATAGCATGGTGACATTCTGTTTGAATGTTCATAGTAAATAATAATCAAGCTGAGTTTGTTTGAAATTGTGCATACTAGTAGCAGGTGCATGAATTTAGCGTATGCTCCACCATGGGTTATTTCTAAATGCTTTTCAAACTATTGCGAAGAAATTTGTATTATTATTTTTTATTTCTTTTGCCAATGATTGGATGGGAAGGTTAGTGTTTGAGCTGGAGTATTTTTTCCACATGCATTAGGGCCTCTGGCAGCATATATGCTGATACTATGAAGGGTCGTGCCACTGGCCTATGTTCGTGTGTGGCTCTTTTTGGTCTTTTAATGCCTTAGGTACATAGAAATGTCCCACTAAATTAAATATGAAAAATGATTTTTTCCTTACGACTTGGATTTCCGTCGCGCCATATTGGGGTACACTTTGGTCGGTTCATCACACAATCTTGATTGCATTGAATTAAGTTAACCCTAATGTAATCCATTCCATTTTCTTACTCTTTTGATGTCTGTGAGACCACTTATTGTTTTAGGTTTGGAATACTTACCACAAGAAAGAGAACGCGATTAAAAATTGCCAGGCAACTCTGGACCAGCTCAAGTTTGATTATGTTGATCTCTTACTGGTGCATACACCGTTAGGGTTCAAGGTAAGCAAGGAGTTTTAATATTTTAATTACCGTACGGAAATAACCGTCCTTCAAATGGTTTTCCCATACTTTTCTTTTGATAAACTTAACAATTAATTAACCACTTTTTATTTACAGGAGGAAGCGGAAGACCCATTTCCCGTTGATGCCGATGGGAAAAATCTCTATTCTGATGTCGACTTTGTGGAAACATGGAAGGTAACTGAATTAATTTATTAAAAGTCGAAGGCTTGAGCTAACGTTGAAAAATAGTAAGGTTCTATACTCAAGGTCGAGTATCCTGTCACGTAAGGTCGTCGTGGCTGCTACGAATTGCTAAGCTTAGAACCAAGTCAACCACGATAAGGCTCGTCAAAATAAATAAAAAAAAAACTGATAAATTCTTAGAATGGAACCAGAATAAATATTACTGTCCATACATGGCTGGCTCGTTCCAGTGCTATTGTAGCCTAATTACACCAATGCTCGTCACTCCGGGAGCCTTTGATCTACTTTCAGTATCGCTAAACTACATTTTGAAGATGCTCTGCGGTGATATTGCATCACTGTGTACCAGCCCAGGCTGCATATGACTTGCCCACATCTCAGCTTCACAAAGTACACGAAATATGACTGACGCTACACAAATCAGTACGCAGCAAGTTTAGAGTATACAGGCATCATGTAAAAGGCATTTTCTGTGAGGGGCTAGTGTTCTTATTGTTTGGCTACTGTTGATGCAATAAAAGTCGTTGGGTAAAAAACAGTTTTCTAGAGGACAACTTTGTACCTCTTTGGAAGCATTGTCGAATTCAGTTTTTTTGACCACAGACGTGCATCTCTTCTTGCATAATGTTTCGGGTATAGTCTTTGAAGAAGGAATTCGGCAAAATTCATCTACTGTGTGAAAACTGTGAAGTATTCAAATACCTAATCACTAAGCATTTGTCCTTCACCAAGAATCGCTAATAACGTTACACCTATCGTTTCGTTCTGTTAGGGTCTGGAAGAATGTGTTAAGAAAGGAATGGCCAAATCTATTGGAGTCAGCAATTTCAGCATTCAAGGACTCAAACGACTATTAGCCAGTTGCACCATTAAACCAGTTTGCAATCAGGTATGAAATCTACAATCCATTAAAAGAAATTAGGATTAAATAAATTATTTAAAGGTCGTCTAACTACCCTAGAACCCTCTCGTATTGGATATTTATATTGATTTATAGCGACAGAATTTCTTTTAATGGATTCTGTCATCTTGTTTCCAGGTTGAAAGTCATCCTTATCTAGACAGAAAGGAACTGTTCGATTTTTGCAAAGAGCAAGACATTATACTGACAACTTTTGGGCCTTTGGGTGCACCATACAGTGCACCCGCTTTTGCTCTCAATGTAGCAATTGAGTAAGTAGACCTATAGGAGCTCGACTGGTGCACTTTTTATTAACCCAGTGATCCCAACTGATTCAGTGAATCAACTAGGTGCAAATCGACCCAGTGAACTAATTTCAAATGTCCCAAATTGACCCAGTGGCCAAACTCAGATGACCCAAATTGACCCAGTGACCAAACTCAGATGACCCAAATTGACCCAGTGACCAAACTCAAATGACCCAAATTGACCCAGTGACCAAACTCAGATGACCCAAATTGACCCAATGACCAAACTCAAATGACCCAAATTGACCCAGTGACCAAACTCAAATAAACAAAATTTACCCAGAGACTAACTCAAAAGATCCAAATGACCTAAATTGAATCAGTTACCTAACTCAGATGACCCAAATGACTCTAACTGACCCAGTGATGGAAACAAAATGACCCCGTGTACAAGGCAAAGGTTGGTGGGAGGTAAACAATCCAAAACTCGACAACAATGTGTCCATCAAAGCACAGTTAAAGCATATAAAACAAGCGGCTACAGCAACTGCCTAGTCGCACCGGTCTTCTGTACAGTTCCTCCACTTCCAATGTTGAGGCGAACACCTCTATCATGCACTACAACAGCTATCTCTATTATACTAATCTAAAAGCAGTAGCCATCACAATAGTCGGTTAGAAATGTGTTAGCTTTTAGGCCTAATTTTAACAAGCAGTTTTAATTTCGTAGGTAGCAGCTAACGGCAATATGGATTGTATAGTAAGCCTATTCATTTTTGCAACACTGTGCGCGTACAGGCACACAGTTACAGTGTTACAACGTAACGTGCAACGTAGCGTATATATATCAATGGTAGTAGGGAAGTGACGAGAGACGCTGTTGATAAAGCCAACAGCGACTCGTAGCAACTTGACGTTGCCATGGTAACATGATTTTAGGCGTAATTTTCAATTTTAGGCCTAATTTAAAAAATGCAGTTTTGATTTCCTAAGTAGCAGATATAGGCCTAATGGCGAATTTGGTTTGACGGTAAGCCTATTCATTCATGCAATAATACGACGAGACTATTTTAAACGAAGCTAAAATCCATTTGTTTCTATTGAGTGTTACCTTACGATTTTAATTCGACGATCAAATGTTATTATTTAATTTAGTTACCTCGAAGAATTCTATTAGCTATACGGAAGTAACGATGTTTTAATTTGCCATGTGATTTAACTAACTTCTTACACTGAATCTAACGTTGTAAACAATGGTCGTCAATAGCTGGTACCGTTGGGAAGTTGAAAAAAGCGACGGACGGACGGACGGACAAAGTCGTTGCAGTAGTCTTCTCAGCCGCTACGGCTGTACAGAAGACTAAAATCAGTATATCTACCCATTAATATGTTTGTGGGCTATCTACATGTCTTGATAGGCACAATGCCGCCGGGTTTGCGGTTTTTACAATGACCAGTTGCTATTTTTGTATACTTACAAAAACGGTTCATTTGCAAGGCTAAGGGCGCGTTTATGCAAGGACTGGCCTCTGCATTCTCGCAGCTAGAAGCTAGAAATCATCTGAAATTCCAACATGGCGGCGGGTTTAGCTATGTCGACTCGTAATGAAAACATTGAATAATGCGAGTTCCGAAGCGACTGTGAAAATTTTGTCAGGAGGAAATCTTTATCTTATTGTCACGGATTATCAGACTTAAAGTATTTACTCACACTACGTCGGATTTAGCTAATCCAAATAGCGTTGTTACCATGGAAACAACTCATTTGCCATCACGATTAAATTCTAGCTGCGAGAATGCAAAGGCGAATCGTTGCGTAAACGCGGCCTAAGAGTAGCAATTATATTTAAGCAAAGTTTAGCGCAGCCGATTTCTAGATTTACAAACTAATTTACCATAAAAATGAAGAATACGTCTGGAGAACCAGTCTTTTAGGTATCACTTTTCCAGGATTTGTCCAGGAATTATTAAAGACAATTCAAGGACTACAAATAAATAATCATTAATAGACAATAAAACAATTAAAGGACAGTTACTTTACTATATGCAACCTTACCAACACTGCCTCGATCTGAAAGTAATACATTTTGTTAGTGTGCTAAACGACACAACTATAATGTTTTTTTTTTTTATATAAATCAAAGAACGAACATAATAGTTATTAAGGATTCATATATATATATTTATATATATAACTTGTGATTTATTTTTAGTTCTTGTAACAACATGTTGGTTTTTTTTTTCATTATTATTTTTTAAACATTTTTGTGTTTCACAACATAAATTGCACACTAGTGATGCGCAACACGTGATGCCCCACATGATTCTGTCAAGCAAATTTACAGAAGACTTCCAGTTTTTTCACATTTTTCAGGCGCCTGGAGTATCGTTTTTATTTTCTAGGATGGTTCAGTATTTCAGGCACCCGTGTGATCCCTGCTAAATATATGTAAACAACAAAATTAATTAAGATCCTAATTTTAATCTGCAACTTAATTGTAGTCACTGGGTGTCTGGATTGGTCCAGCGGGTTACAAGTCGCTGTGCCTGATCCGAAATATCTGGTCAAGTGACGATTCTGTGATCCGGCCGAAAACTTGACCCATGTGAACCGATCGCTGGTAGATCTACTTTTACTTGTTTTTTTGTACACCATTCTTGGGACAACCTTACCTTACTACTTTGTTTTTTAATCGTTTAGCCGAAATGTGCACGTTCTGGAAGAGCCGGTCATCGTGGACTTGGCGAAGAAACATAACAAAACTGCAGCCCAGGTTATACACAAATTTCTAATCGTATATTCATGTTTTAACTTAAAGAGATGTTCAAAACTTGATACTAAAAAATTGCATTTTGTTTTAGGTTTTGCTTAGATGGGCTGTTCAGCGAGGAACCGTACCTCTCCCCAGATCAAACAACAAAAACAGACTTGCAGAAAACTTTGCAGTAAGTTAAAGGAGGATGTGGAGATTATAATAGTTGCATATCCGAATTATTGGGTTCGTTTTCTGAAACATGGCTTAAAGGCTGGTTGCCGCCAAACGAAAGTTTGGAGCATCAAGTGCCTAGAGCGCTATATAGTTATTTCTCTAGAACTTGCTCGCAACAAGCAGAGGAATGCACAAACAATATCTTTAAACACAACAAACAAGCCAAATGCCTTCTGAATTATTGAGTAAGAATTTGGTTCGCTGGGAGCAAGCTATAACGGTTAACGATACTACACTAGATGACGCCACGGAAAAATTTAAAGAAAATCTCCTGGCGCCATCTAGTGACACTAATTTCGTTAACCGTTACAGCTTGGTACCAGGTGCACGAGGGCGTACAAAATTTGTACTCAATAATTAAGGGAGTCACGTGGCTTGTTTGTTGCGTTTAAAAGTTTTGCTTTGTGCATTCCTTTGCTTCCTGAGACAGAGAACTTGATAGGCCTAGATGCTGCAACTTTAATTTGGCGGCAACCCGCCTTGAAACAGGTTTCATCGAAAATTTTCCTTACAAAAACTTCCTCTCCTGATCATGTACTAAATTTGTCCAATCACAACCGACTTACAGTGAGAAGACCCCGGCTCATCGAAACCGAAACCGACAGCAGACCTCCTCCTTCAGTAATTATACAGATCGAAGCTTTTCTCAATGGGCGCGGACAAACAAACCACAGATCTATACAGTATATCTCATTTAGAGGATGCTGCTTTGTTTTACGCCCTTATTAGAGAAATGACGTCAGTTTCGTTAATCGTCGGGTGAATACGGAAGCACCACAAGGCTGCATTTCGGTTAAGATACATTTAATTTGGCGTATCAAAAACATAAATATGCCGTTAGGCATAATACGAAATGCCAGTGCCGAAGCGAACGAAATTACAGGTTGGTTGATGAAAGGCGATGGTGGATGGTACCGATACGCTAAATAAGAGTTAAACATCGCCAACCAAACATAAAAGGTAAACATTATGCACAAAACTAAACACCATAAATCAAAATTACTTCGTATATCGAAATCGAATCGAGATCGTATATCGAAACCGAATCCTAACACGAAATTCCTTCAGAAAATCGTTTAGGGAAAAGAAAACAAAAATTCTCAACCGAATTCCACTCGTGCTTGTATTAAATGTATAATTTGGGTGTTTTAGCACTCAACTCCTTTCCAACAAATTTCCCTCGACCTTCAGTCTCGGGAAATTAAAACTGGAAAGGAGTTTCGTGCTAAAACACCCAAATTGTCGATGTAATACAACACTCGTGGTATTATTTCGAAAGCTACTGTGATGATATCACTATAAGTCGATTTTCATTGGATTAATTTAAAATTAAATCAGTCATGGAATATCTTTCACTGGTCGACGCTCTGATGCAAAATCGACCACTGGTCAAACTGTTTTGTCTTTCACTGGTCGATGCAAAATCAGGGGCAAAACATGGGTAGCGCTACCCTGACAACGCCTAGAGACACACGCGGAAGCCGCTAGGGCTGACGAAGTCGGCTGCATCGTTAGGCCTAACGTAACCATGCAACAAATTCGGAGCACCGTTTTTACACTTTATTACGCTCAACTATACTACTCCCCGTATTTGATTTTTTTATTTAGCTTGCTCTTGCAATTTTATGTACATTTACTAATTTATTATTACGAAATAGTTTAAAGTAATAATATTTGGAGGTGTTCGCACTTTTTGGGTTGGTTGTTAGCGGTCTCTTACAATGACTCTTTCCAAACCCTCTGCTTTTCTTGCAGAAACTAATTATTATTATTATTATAAGTGGAAATTGCCACAATTATCCTTTTAATCACAACTTTGTGACTGTTAAATTTCAGATTTTCGATTTCAAACTGAGCAGCGAAGAAATGAAAAAAATTGATGGGTTGAATAAAGCGAAGAGGGCGTACCCATGGGATCGGTAAGCTTATAGAACAGTACACTGAAGACGGCGTACACTTTTAGTTCACTATACGTATATTCAAGAATTTGTACGGTTCGGGAGGAGAATTTGTAACTCTAAAAAGTCACTGTTAAAACGTGTTACTAATTCCTATTAGTTCCATCCCAGTTTTCAGAGGGTGCCACGTGTATCATCTGGTTATTTTTGCTCATTTTTCGCCCAGATCTAAAGCATACTAAATTACAACTAAGTTAAACTAAATAATAATTAATACAAGCTAGTTTCGTTTAGTTTAATTTTAGGCTGAAAACTGCGTAGAAATTCCCACATGAAACTCATGGCGCCCTCTATGAACTTAGACGGAACTAATAGGAATGAATCTAAGACGTTTCAGTAGGGGATTTCAGTCACAAATTCTCCTCCCGAGCCCTATAAATTCTCGGTGTAGTGCACAGTGATGTTAAAATTTGCAGTTCAAAGTAAACGCCAAATTTAACTGTTTGTTGGCTAGAGCGCTAATTAGGTATTAAATTTGCCAAAAGGTGGCTCTGACGTGCATTCACTAGCGAGAGAGGAAACCAACGAATTGGTAGCAAAATTATGTTTATTTAAAAAACGAAACCTATAAAAAAAAGTCATCCCATCGTCAAAAATGTGAGTCATACGGTCATGTAAGCCAATTTTATTAAGGCGTGTGTGAGTTATGCCATTTTAAATTTTTTTTAAAATCATCCCTACGCACGAAAATAGTTTTAATTTCTGTTTTTATTTAACTACGTAATACAAATCCGGCTGTTCCTCGACGACACCTCAATTATTCCCCGACAGGGAGGGGAACAATGCCCCTCCTCCCCATCCCCATCGTGGCATGACCCTTTAGTACGTCTGAACGCCACCATGTTTGGCTGTGCAAACAAAGTACACCTAACAATCGATATTCGAAGTGCACCAGTATACGTAATATTTTTCTTGTTGCACTGACTTTTTAAAGGTTTTTTAATAGTTTTTTTTATGGAGCTTTACATTCTATTCGTTACGCTTTGACATTTTTACAATAATTCATAAATGAATGGGCCAACCATCTATTATTAATTTTCATTTGATTTATTACAGCTACAGTGATCATCCACTCTACAAGGACACTGCTGATTCAATGTTAAATCACGCTTGAAATTGCTCTAAACGACATTCTGCAACGAACTGGAATTGTTTGAACTCTACGAACTAGACGCACACTGGCAATCTTCCGCAATCGCAGTTTTATTCTGCCTATGTTCAGTATACAATACTCTCTTTTAATTTCATAGTTAATATTAAGGAATAAAAATTTGCGACAAATGATGCACGCATTTATCATTTTTAGCACACTTTTTTTTAATCTACATAATAATTCTGGATCCCGGCTGAGCTGATAAAAGGAAAAGGAAAGTTAAAGAAAAACCGGACGGACAACAATCACTTTAATCGCTTCTCATTGTTTTCGTGTACGTGTAATGTCTTTGCTACGGTGCCTAACAATTCCTGGCGATTGCAAACTATCGTCCAAACCGTTGATTGTTGATGGGTAAAATGAAAGAATCCATGTTTCAGCTAAATGCGTATAGTTTTAAATCAAACTAAGCTACGGTGTGCGAAAATGGGAGTGGGAATGGGAGTGGTTGGGAGTGGGGAGTGGGGGTTGGGAGTGAGGGGGTTGGGAGTGGGGAGTGGGAGTGGGGCCGGGAGGGGGGGAGTGGGTCTGTAAACTTAATTCATGACCGGCCCCGTGCGTAGCACGGGCTTCGTCTAGTATTTATATAGTTTTAAACTGTCGTAAAACAAATCCCATATAACATCACTTTTAGAAAGTGATACACTTAAATCCGGCATAGCTTAGCCTGACCTTCAAGTTACCAATTGAAAATGTAAGGTTAGGCCTCAGTCACCCATGTTAGGCGAAGATTCTGATGCTAAAGTTAGAATTCGTAACTGTTTGTCAACCCATGTTAAAGTAACAAGTGGTGTTCCACAGGGTACCGTTTTAGGCCCCCTTTTATTTGCTGTTTTCATTGATTCACTTATGAATGAAATTGGGTAGACAAATTAAATCGGAAAATGATAGAACTTTTTGCAAGAGGCATTAATTGCAATAAATAAGTGGTCCAATGAATGGCAGTTGCCGTTAGCTGTTGATAAGTGTGTCTCCATCCATGTAATTTGGAGCACCCATGACTGAAAATTAGCTCCTTAATAGTGAAGAGATCTCTATCCTGCTTCCCAACATACCGACTTAAGTATTTCTATCACTAGTAACGTTAAATTCTCAACACACTGCGCATCAATTGCCACTAAAGGGCATAGACGGCCTTTTTAATTAGAGGATGTTTCAGGTTTAGTATGGATGACACCCTTGTCAATGCATATAAAACATACGTAAGATCAGTGTTGGAATACGGCTCGGCGGTTTGGAATTCAAAAAAGACATCCATAAACTCGAAAGTGTACAGAGAAAATTCATCAAATATTTTTCTGGTTGTCATGGGTTATCATACGGCCAACGCATGATTAAACTAAAGCTCGAATCTCTTAGATTCAGGAGACACATTATTGACTTGCTTTAAATTGATTCGTATTAAAATATACCAGGGTGAGGGCACACCTCTTACTGAAGTTCGCTCTGGCAGCACCAAGGTGCGCGATTGGAAGTTTGACTGGATGAGAGCCATGCAGGACAAATGGAAGACACTACTTCTTCCTGTTGAGTGTGGGACTTGCGTGGAATGCTTTGTCCCAGGAGGTGGTGGACTCGACCAGTGTTTCTATTTTTAAAAGAATGTATTGAAGAGAGTGCAGTGAATGTAAGATAAAAACAAAGCCGGATGCACTTGCAAAAAAAACGTAAACTAATATTTCGGCACCAAATAAACAAATAAACGTGTGCGATGCCTTCATCAGAGAAGCAAAAACAACAACTCACATTGTCCCAGGTTCGAACAAATAAGCCGTATTTCTCACTAATATGGAACCAATATGGCCGTGCAACAACTCCCACTTGTTTTATCTCATGACAGCACCAATATTAGGTGAGAAATATGGGTTATTTGGTCGACCCTGTGACAATGGGGGTTGTCGTTTTCGCTTCTCTGATGAAGGCATCGCACACGTTTATTTGTTTATTTGGTACCGAAATATTAGTTTACGTTTTTTTCTGCAAGTGCATCTGGCTTTGTTTCTATCTTTAAAAGAATGCTTAGATTGCAGTTGAGGATGTAACCTATACGCTATCATTTGACTTAGTTTTATACCCACGTACTCCTGTTTTACTACTATACTTTTTTATCTTTGACCCAGGTTTTATATCCATGTATATTTTTTTACTCTTACAAGGATGTACGTTAGAAGTGTTAATGATACCACGTATCAGGTGCACGGGTAGCTGCGAGCACTGGGGTGTCAGATTCGATAGGCGTCTTGGTCCCGGCTGTACATCTCTGGCTTCTTACAGACCCGGGTTCGATCCTGGTGAAGGGAAGTGTACATGTACGGGTTTTTCTCCGATTGCTTCCCGCCCGTTGCACGAGGGTTTCCACCGGGTACTCCGGTTCCTCCCTCATGCAGCAAAAAAACAGTCGTCCTGGTGGTGGTATCTTCTACTCAACATCTGCTGCTCGGGCCTTCAAAAACCTCGATAGTGTCCGCGGCCTATCTTGAGTTCTCCGCAGAGCGAACACAGATAATCGATTGTACGTTTTTCAGTAGCAGAGTGCCTTGTTGATATCCAAGATGGTTACAAAAACAATGGCGGCCATCGATTAAAGCCACCCCCTCCAGGAAGACGTAGCCGCTCTCAAAATACTTGCAGGATTCAAGATACACCGCGCACACAATAAGCTTATTGACCGACACATTCTATTCTATTCCTTTTCTGAATTGAAGAATATTTTATATTTATTATTATTATTATATTAAAACATGTTTTAATGTTTTTAAAACAAATTTAGTACGTAGGCTCTATTGGGCTGTGAAAACACGTATTCCAAAACTTACTAAATCTGTAAAATCAGATTGGAAGCCTGCACCTAAGCTGAAATGGCGAAACTAGTATCAGAAACAAAACCCACAAGGGTGAATGAGACGCCAAGTTTTAGACAATCAAAGTAATAATATCAGAGCCGAAATGGCTGCCACCAAGTTTTTTACATATCGTCCAAATCTAACCCAAGTGCTGACAAAATCTTGTTCACCTTGGAAAGTAGAAATGGGCCGTTATAAGTACGAAGGGTGGAGTCCAACTCTTAAGCCCACATTAGGGAGGGAAGGTGGAAGGCCAATATGGTAATGGCACTAGCACTACATCTGCCCACACAATACTGATAGAGTTATCTCGGAAAGATAACAAAGGAATTGTAATAATACAATTGTGTCAAAGGAAGATTGCAAATAGGATTGAATTGGATTTATTGACTAATTTAGAGCCTAGTGGTCAACATTTCAAGCGCTCTCTCTGTGACTAAACGTATACGAAACTAAACCTATATAAGGGCACCCGCGCACATGGCGGCCAGGTCGCTGCGGCTAACGAGAATGCTTACGGTATAGGTAGCAACGCTCACTTGACCACTGCGGCCAGCCAGTCGCGGCGCCCACTGGGATTCCGGGCGGCGTGCAGGCGACCACAGGGCGACCATACTTGCTTCGTGTTCATTTTTTAGCATGTGATAGAGAATCATCAATGAAAAACGAATGTGGCCGTGCGGTACGTCGCTGTGTGTTTTGGCCGCGACGACCACCGGCCGCACAACCTGGCCGCCGTGTGCCCTAAAGAGTCACTGTAAACGTAACATTAGTCTATGCTGATTGTCAAAAGAACATTACTAAAAATGCCAATGGTATAAGAGTGACAAAGATACTATATCAAGTATAAAGGAATAATTTACAAGGAATGAGTGTAGAAACATATCTTTCCACAGTGGTGAATAAATTATTGAAGGATTATTGAAGGATTATTGAGGAAATTAAAGGACAGCAGAAGAATACCTAAGTTCTTTTGCGCAGTGGAGTCTGATTATGAACCATTTAGGTGTGCAAGACAATAATTTCGTTGAAAGTAAAAGTGCACTAGCTCAGGATAACAAAAAGGTAGTGCTGGTTTTGTTAAAAAAATAAATTCGAGTGTCGAAGGTTGGCTCAATGAGCCCCCTCCCTCGGAAACTTAAATCCCTCCTCCAGACACAATTTCGTGCGAACCCGAAAGTAATATCGTTATTGGTGAGAAACTCATGGTTGTCGAATTTTAACCCACGGCTGCGATCAATGGCCCGGCGAGAGTATGGAAGTGTCGAATGCGGGTAAAAAAAAACGATAACTGTGAGTTATCACCAATAAGTAATTTATACAACAGTGGGACGTCAAGCTAACTTGTGTTTGTGAAAATTACTTCAAGAAATACGATAAACAGTAGGTCAATATGAATGAAGGTCATTCCATTCCATTTTTACGGACGAGCCCTTTTAGAGGTTAGCACAAGTTTGTGGAGGGAGGGGGGTGGGTGGGAGTTAGACATTAGACAGACGCGTCATTTGAATGGAAGCTCGAGTTTCCGAAGGTGAATGTTGGGAGGTGTTCAAGACATTTGGAATAATTCAGGTGGATATCGGTTATTGGTGTACTGCAGACTTTAGAGGGGAAATTATGGCAAGGTAAGTAATTCTTTTCGTGCGTTACTAGTTTGAGAACTGTTTCAAAACAAACGGTAACATAGGTGTATCGCGAATCGGTGCGAATGAAGGTCATTCCATTTCAATTTGTGGAGGGGGAGAGGAGGGAGTTAGACAGAGGGAGTAAACTTAGCTGTGGGCCAGACATGTGAGAGTTAGCAGGGATAGTATTTTATTCAGAACATTCCGGCAAGTTAAGTAATTCCTTGTGTACATTTTTATTGCGTTACGTTTTTGCACGCTGTATTTGGTTGTTGGTATGTGCGTTCCCGGTCGCGTGATCCGGAAGTGTCAAAAGTGTAGGATTACGGCAAAAGTGTGGGGTAACCTGATAACCGACACTTTTTGCGACGACGCACACTTCCGGGCACAGTTAACGGGAGTTAACCTATTGAAATTTAGTATAGCGTTGAGTTAGCATAACGTCACAGCCGTGGCATAATTTCAGTTATAGTGTCCAAGGTTCGATTTCTATAAATGGACCCTGTATCACTGATAAACGAAACTACTACACATTTTAATTGCCGATGTGGCGTCAGTTGAACCCACGATTTGTCAGAACTGAGATTATCAGTGATAAGGGGAAGGTGAACAGCCTGTTGCCATAAAGGATATCTA